>PVJL010003141.1:0-35943 GCA_004026885.1 Lyroderma lyra
TTGATGCTTTGTAATATAAATAGAAGTCAGGAAGTGTAATGCCACCAGCCTTATTCTTTTTATGTAGTATTGCTTTGGCAATTCGAGGTCTTTTATGGTTCCATATAAATCTAATAATTCTTTTATCTATTTCACGAAAGTATGATTGTGGGATTTTGATGGGTATTGCGTTAAATCTGTAGATTGCTTTGGGCAGAATGGCCATTCTAACAATGTTAAGTCTTCCTATCCATGAACAGGGGATATTTTTCCACCTCTTAAAGTCTGTTTCAATTTCTTTCAAAAGTGTCTTATAGTTCTCTGTGTATAAGTCTGTCACGTTCTTTGTTAAGTTAATTCCCAGACATTTCATTCTTTTTGTTGTGATAGCAAAAGGAATTGACTCCCTCATTTCTTTTTCTGAGGATTCATTGTTTGTATAAAGGAATGCTGTTGATTTTTGTACATTGATTTTGTATCCTGCAACTTTACTATATTCGTTAATTGTTTCAAATAGTTTCCTGGTGGAATCTTTGGAATTTTTTATATCTAAGAGAAGCCATGGAGTAGTCCTATGGAGAAGCCCATGTGGTGAGGAAGTTAGCCTTATGCCAGCAGCCATGTGAATGAACAGTCTTGAAATCAGATCCTCCAGCTCCTTTAAAGACTGCAGTCCTGATTCACAGCTTGACTGTAATCTCATGAGAGACCCTGAAGCAAAACCACCCACCTAAGATGCACCCAGATTCCCAATCCTAGAAACTATGTGAAATAACAATTTTTATTGTTTTAAGTTGCTAAGTTATGGTGTAATTTGTTAGGCTGCAATAAATAACTAATACAATGATCAATCTTTGTATAATGCAATACATACAGTGAACGCACCACCAACACAAGAACTAGAATATTGACAATAGCTTACTTCTGTCTGCGTGGACTTTCTTTCATCCCTTTCTCCTTACTTTCTCAACCCAAGGTTTTTATACCGAATCTTGTATTTATCATTCCCAAGAGTTTCCAAAAGCATAGTTTAATAATAATATGAGTAGATGTATCCCTAAAAGGTATATTACTTAGTTTATTTTTAACTTAATAAGGAGGTTCCATGCTAGATGTGAATTTCTGTGACCTCTTTATTTACTCAACATTATTTTGCTAAGATTCACCCATAGTGATGCATATACTGGCAGTTCACTGGTTTTGACTGCTGTATAATGTCTATGGGGTGAATGTACCACATTTTATTCTCCTGTCAGTGGACATTTGGATTGTTCCCAGACTTTTATCTATTACAACAATGTTGTCATGAACAGATTTACAAATGCCTCCAGGTTCACATGTCAAGAGTTTCTATCTAGCACTGGAATTACTGGGTTATAGAGGGTGTGTGAACATTCAACTTTAATAGATATTGCAAAACACCTTTCCAAAGTAGCTTCACCAATTTGTACTTCCAATGGCCATTTACAAGAGATTTTATTGATCAAACATTCTGAATACTTGATATTGTCAGACTTCTTAAAATTTCCATCAATTGGATATAAAATGGAATTTCATTGAAGAATGGATCTGCATTTCCCTCATCACTAGAAAGATTGCTAAATGTCCTTTCCATTATGCACATTAGTCCTCAAAAGCTGATGTGGGGAAGTGTATATGACTATAATTCCTCATTGTAATTTAAATTTTTGGTTTACTTTTTAGGTTGTCCCTTCGCAGATCCTCACTCCCTATGTTCATAACAGTCCTTTCTTGCCATCTCCTTCTAATCTTCTCAGTGTTTGACCTTAAAATAACCTGTTAGGGAGGAAATGTACCAAGACGTACTCTCCTTTTTTTCTAGTTTCTCTCCCCACAGGGCAGCAATGTGGAATTGACTAGCAATGCTCCTAGTTAATTTCACACCAGGATTAGCTCAATTAGAACTTGGTCCTTTTCTTTTACAAAGGCTCTTTCCAGGAGACTATTTTATTTTAGGAACTTGAAGTGCAAAAAGGAAGGAAGGGAGAGAATGCAAAAAGGAGGGAAGGAGGGAAAAGAAGAAGGAAGGAAGGAGGGAAGGAAGGAAGGAGGGAAGGAAGGAAGGAGGGAAGGAAGGAAGGAAGGAAGGAGGGAGGGAAGGAAGGAAGGAGGGAGGGAAGGAAGGAAAGGAAGGAAGGAGGGAAGGAAAGAAGGAAGGAGGGAGGGAGGGAAGGAGGGAAGGAAAGAAGGAAGGAGGGAAGGAAGGAAGAAGGGGAGGAGGGAAGGAAGGAAAGGAGTGTTGAGGAGGTTTGCATTTGAATATAGCATAAAATGGCCATTAATCTGGGTTCCACAGCTTTGTCCTGAATAACTGTATGGTCGTAAGCTAGTCATTAACCCTTATGAGTTTAAAATTATTCATCTATAAAACAAAAGTAGATGATCTTTTGGGTCCAATTAGGTATCAAAATGTTCTCATTCCATGAATAAAATTAACCGGTAGGCTAATCTGGTCCTTACTGTCATTATGTTCTCTGTCTCTTTTCTCTCATCCAACCAACCTAACTGATCTTGGCATTTAACAGAGGTTCAAACTTGAAGCCCACTAGGAGGATATCAAAGCAGGCCCCACCCTTCTTTTATTTATTTATCTACCTACCTATCTCTCTCTCTCTCTCTCTCTCTCTCTCTCTCTCTCTCTCTCTCTCTCTCTCTATTGGAGAAGAACAGATTTTGTTTTTTTATTTTTCAATTACATTTGACATACAATATTATATTGGTTTCAGGTGTACAGCACAGTAACCAGTCATTTATATAACTTACTGAATCCTCATTCCAGTACATCTGCTTCCCCTCTGATGCTATACATAGCCATTACGGTGTTATTGATCATATGCCCTTTACATCCCTGTGACTATTCTGCTACTATGAATTTGTACTTTTTGATTTCTTCCCCTTTTTCACCCACCCCTCCAGCTCTCCTCCCATCACCCCAACAAATCTAGTGCCCATCTGACACCATACAAAGTTACTGCAACCTTCCTGACTATATTCCCATGCCAAACTCTACATCCCCATGATTATTGCCTTATAACAACCTAACTAAACTTCTCAACCTCTTCCCCTTATTTTACCCACTCTCCCATCCCTCCTCCCATCTCGTTGGATACATTCATCTTGGTTATAGATCCTTGTTTTTCATCATATTGAATATTTTCTGCCAGTCCTTTCTGGCTATAAAGTTTCTGATGAGAAATCAGCTGAAAGTCATATGGGTCCTCCCTTGTAAGTTACCACTTTCCTTTCTCTCGCTGCTTTAAAATTTTTCTCTGTCTTTAACTTTTTTAAAAATATAATGTGTCCTGGTGTGGGTCTGTTTGGGTTCCTCTTGCTTGGGACTCTCTGTGCTTCCTGGGCTTGTATGACTATATCCTTTTCTAGGTTAAGGAAGTTTTCAGTCATTATTTCTTCAGATAAGTTCTTGATCCCAAAATTGAAGGACAGATAAAGACCTATTATTTTTCTTTCATTGTTTTGTTTGCCACTGCATCCCTACTCTTAATACAACGTCGGCTAAAGATAGACACCACATAAATATAGTTGGTCAGTTGAATAAATAATGAATAAAACATACATGTTCTCCATTTCCATTTTCATGTCACCATCCTACTCAAAGTAATGTGAGTTGTATTTTATTTATGATAAGATCAGAAAGCCCTGAGTAGAGACTGTCTCCATCATTACAAGTTCAGCTAGTTCTCCATGGCTATTTAAACATTTCACATGAAGACCAAGAAGTCATCACAATCATGAATCCAGGGCTGAATATTACTATTCTAGAAAAATTATAAGCTAGTTTTTTTCATTGTTGTTATTTCTGGTTAGTTCTCTCTCCCTCTTCTCCCTCCTCCCCTCCCCTTCCCCCAATCCTCCTTCCCTTTCTCTCCCTTTTTTCCTTCTTTCAATTCTTGGTTTGTTTCTTCTTTTTAAAAAAGAAGTACAGGGTCTGGCAGAAGTAACACCCTTTTTAATGAGCTCGTAATCTATACCAAATCTTTTATTACAAAGTCATAAGCATGTAATTCTGTAACATAACAATATTTTAATGACTTAAAAAGGGCGTTACTTCTGCTGGACCCTGTATATAGGTCAGACTCCATTCCCTTGGTTCTAGAGTAATTCTGATAGAATTCTATATACAGGAAAACCCTCCTTTTGATGCATAGAATGCATATATATGTAATGTCAGGTAAAAGGGAGTCAGGGCATACATACTGCATTTATTTTTTTTAAATTTTTTTGCATTTATTTTTTGCATTAACACAACTTCAAATTATAAAGTTGTCAAGGCATCTTGTTGGTAACTACTGCTCCATAGTAATAAATATTAACCCCTAGATTATCTGAAAATACTTCCTCTGTCTTAATATTCAGTTTTCTTCTAAAATTGGAAAATGTTTCATTCAGGTATGGATGTATCTATGATGAACAATTGAATCAATATGGTTAGTTCATTCTAAGAAGCCACTTATCACAAAATTACTGAAAAACTCAGGTAAGCCTTTCTTTTCCTAAGTTCAGTGACCAATTTAGTTAAATAAGTCATATGGACTCACACTAATTCCTTTCTGGAAATAGCTATTAAAAGTCCCCCATATTAAAGTCTCCATATTCAAAGGTTATTATGATGCGGCCCATAAATTAAGAGACCTTTAAAAACTCTTATAGTGTCAGAGCTGTTTCTCAAAATTATTCTGGTATAAATCAATCAGTAAATCTTGCTGTGATGTTTTCTGTTCTTTGAAATCATGTCATAGACAAACATCAGTAATAAATAGGTTTCACTATTATAGGGCTGCTATACAATTATATTGGAAGTGATTGGTCAGAAGTACATGACAAAATAAAAGGAATGTGCTGCTATCAAAGCGTTGCTTTATTTTTCTAAAAATAAAAGAGACTGGGTCCCTAAAGTCTAAATAAAGAACAACTCTATGAGACACTCTTTCCATGGAGAGTGATAGAGCTTAATGATTAAGTGATCAGACTTGGGAGCCAGACACCCTGCACTTGAATCTCAGCTTTGGTTTTAACCAAGAGTGCAACATTGAGGAAATTATGTAATTTACTCTCAGCACTGTGGTTTTCTTAGTTGTAGTATGGGAAGAACAACAATACCTATATCAATGGGTAATTTTTAATATTGGCATGAGTTCATGAACATAAAGCACTTAGATCAGTACCTGGCACACAGTAAGCTTGCACCATGAACCCCCTTCTTTCTTCACTATTCAATTGTAGCTCCTCCTAACTTCAAATAAATAAAAAGTGTGTTTGCTTCTTATATGTCTAGGAGAACAGCTGTTTTTTATTCCAGAACAAATCATAAATTTATCCACATAGTGTCTTTTGTATGTGTATACAAAACTGAAATGCTGTGTTGCATGTGAATATTCTGGTGATGTTGTTTTAAGGATGTTACAAGTTATATGGCTTAGAACTTTATTTTAGAGAGAAATAGGTTCACTGTTGAAGACATCTTTTGAATTAGGTTTCTCTTAGAGTGGGGTTTTTTTTTTGTGGCATTTTAAATTTTGTTTTCCTTTTTATTATAGTTTTTGAACTTTACACAAAAGTAAAAAAAAAAAAAGATAATGAGCCCCTATGTACTTACCAGTTTTGGCAATTATCAACATTTTGCTACCCCCTTCCCAGCAATGTTAGAGTATTTCCAAGCAAATCCCAAATGCAATACTTTGCCTGTAAACATTTCAGGATTTATTTATAAGAAAGATTTCTTTAAAAAGTAACCACAATACAATTGCACTTAAGAAAATTACCAACATTCTTAATATTCAAATTATCTCCAAAATGGCTTTATACAGTTGATCCAAACTAGGTGAAATCAATAATTTAAATTATAATTATTTGGTTTCATATTTTGGAAGCTGTTTCAGCTTTGGACTTATTCTAAAGGGAAATGACTATGGTTACAATTTAAAATTGAAATCATATAATAATAGAGAAAGCTAGAGTGAGAAATGGGAGTCTTACAGTAGGTTTGGTTTTTGCTTGTAACACCGATCTAGGGTTTTATTTCATGGCGTTAGATTCTTTTGCTACTTTATCCAGAAGAAAAATAATGCTTCTAAAGCAAGCTTGGCCAACCCCGCGGCCCACGGGCTGCATGTGGCCCAGGATGACTTTGAATGCGGCCCAACCCAAATTGGTAAACTTTCTTAAAACATTACAAAAATTATGCATGGATCTCTCTTTTTTAGCTCATCAACTATCATTAGTATATCTTATATGTGGCCCCAAACAATTCTTCTTCTTCCACTGTGGCCCAGGAAAGCCAAAGGTTGGACACCCCTGTTCTAAAGTACTTATTCTATAGAAAACATATGGCATTCATAAACAGCCTGTCTACGGGCATTCCAAAGCACAGAAGCTGCATGAACTGGTCAAGATCTCCATCTTGAAGTCTCATGGATGTAGAACTCCCTTGTGCTTCTCAGCTATCTCAGATCCTCCCTTCTGATTCTTAAAAATATTTCTGAAGGATTTGTTTTGTGGTATTTGAAACTTGGTTCTCATTTTTATAATCATGCTTCAGTTTTTTTCTTTCTCTATAGGACTGTTTGCATACCTCTTAAGGCTTGCATGTAATGTTTTTACTGGACTTTGTTGTTTTTAATATAGATATGATTGCCATTGAAGCCCTCAAGTGTTTTTACAAGGAGACACTTCATAGTGTTACTCATAATTTACTTTATATGTTACTCATAATAAATGAGATTTCCCTTTCAAAGTAGGTGGATAGGAAATAAATAAGGAAGGTAGTATTTAAATAGATAAAATGTTAACATATTGGTATGGTGGGAGTAACCTAAAAATAAATAAACCAACATCCTTCTTTGGATTCTTGCAATGTAACCTCCTGCAACTATGAAAGCTAATGAGAAAATCATCTTTATTGATTAGGATCTCAAAAGAGAGTCTTTTTATCTTACATCACGCTACTTTTCCTCAGGTCCTATTTATTATTGTAAAATTACTACTGCTCCTATATTTCTTTTTGTAATGCCTTCTGGAGTCTGGTTTGTTAAAACCATATAGAGTGTTAGATAAGATCCTAGGCTCCAGAATCAGACAGACTAGATTCAAATCTTGGCTTTACCATGTCCTAGCTGTATGTATTTGGGCAAGTTACTTAACCTTTCTGTGCTTTGGTTTATTTATCTGCAAAATGGGTGTGAAATATCTATCTATCTACCTTATTGCATAACATATTTGATTATAGTTCAGTCAAAATTCAGTCCCATCTCCCTTGGGGTATTTTGTTCCTCCTTATCAATGTTGGTCTTGGTTGTGGAAGGTGGGTAGAAGTGGCTGTGCCAGTCCCAAGCCTGGCATCAAGTGTTTTCACTTGCCCTCTTGCACTCCTACCATCAACATGTGACGAGCGCATCCCAGGTAGCTGTCCCTCCCAGAATGATGAGAGACATATGGAGCAGATCTAAATCCAACATGTGCCCTGGAGCCAAGTTTCCCCTCCCACAGCCTGTGCAGCAAAGCTCAGCCTAGATCACCTAAACCACAGCAGGCTTGTAGACTGATGAGAAAGATAATAAATTCCTCTTGCTGTCAGTTACTAGGCTTTGGATGGCTTGTCACAAAGCGTTATTTCAGAAATAGCTGACTAACACATAAGACTCTTGTGAGGAGCAAATGAGATAATTTATATAAATTATTTAGCCTAGTGCTATGCATATAGTCAATGCTCAATTAATATTTACTATCATATTATTATTATGATGCTTATCATAATCATTGTCATCATCATCGCTATTACTTTTTCTGGGTAACAATATCCAAGTTATATATTGTGATTAATTTATAACACACTGTTAGACCACATACAGTGAGCGATGCTCTGAGATGGCTTCACACAGCTCCTGGTATTAACACTAGGTGGTGTTACTTCTAGAAAATGCTGACATCTCTCTAACGCTGCCTGTGGCTCATGTGGCTCCACCTCTCTCCTACTTCAGCCTTTTCGGCCCCTAATCTAGTTGGGAGTGTGTGAAAAACCTGTTCCACAAGCATGCATCCAACTATTTTGTCTTATGTTCATGCCAGTGGCTACTGACTTCATTTTTGCTATATTTGTTCTCTGGTGACCCCCCACCCAATAATAGAAGACTAATATTTAGCTGTATGTGCTATTAAAGGGGACAGATAGAGAAGGAAGTTATCTGGAATATAAATAAAAAAATTATATGAAGTACTAGAGGACAGTGGGGACAGATGAGAGGTAATGAAAAGTCACAGCTTAACTTTTTCTTAGGTTTGAAATTTGCTTACTGTATAAAGTTTAGTTTCCACTACAGTTAACATCTGAGGGTGTACTGTTATATACAATACGCTAAAAAGAAAATGTGTTTATCAAGAAGACTGTCACTAAAAACATGAACTCTACATCATCGTGTATGCACAAGTTAACAAATACTTATTGAGCACCAGCTATGTATCTTGTGCTGATATATAACATATACGAGTGTAATACATACCATATTTTATTGATTCAAAGATGTGCATTTGTTTACATTTTAACATCCCTGAAATCAATCAATGGCATGTAGTTTGATTGTCATAGCTTTTGGTGTGATTATCAGTATCTCGGTGCCGTACATGACACCTATTTCTTGTTCATGTTATGTAAGGTTGTGGGATGGGTGTGGCTCCGCTGGTCATCTCTCTGTGGTTGGCTTGACTGGGCTTGGCTTACCTCTGTGCAGTTACACACGTTGTAGAATCCAGGTGGAAGGACTAACCACTATCTGGGACTATTCTCCCACTATCTTATGGTTGCGGGAAGGGGCGAAAGCCAAGTCTAACCTTACAAGTCCATTTAGAGCTGCCTGAATATGGCCTTTGTCATGTCCACTCACATTCCATTGGCTGAAGCAAGTCATATGGCCAACATGACAAGGGAGTGGAAATGTATTCGGATTATATTTTAAGTATGTGTATTAGTTATGTATTGTTGCTTTATAGATTTTTTTCCCTGAATGTAGGTACTTAAAACCTACTATGAGGTAAAACATTTTTTACCTCATAGTTTCTGTGGGTCATGAATTTGGGAGCCACATAGCTGGGTGTTCCTGCCTCAAGGTCACTCAGGTAATTAGAGTCAAGACATTGACTAGGATTACATTGTCTGAAGGCTTGACTGATGCTCAGGGATCTGCTGACGAGACGGCTCATTCACATGGCTATTGGCAGAAGGCTGAGGCCCTGGCTGGCTACTGGTGGCGGCTTCAGTTCCTTGCCATATAGACCTCTCCATAGGGCAGCCTGAAAGTTGTCATGACATAGCAGCTGGCTTGGATCACCAAGCAAGTGATCCAAGAAGAGAGAGCAAGAAGGAAACCATAATGCTTTTTATGTTCTAATCTGGTACATCACACACCATCACTTTGGCCACATTCTATTTCTTAGAAGTGAGTGACTAGGTGTAGCTCATAATCAAGGGGAGGGGAATCAGGCTTTATTTTTTTCAAGGAAGAAGAATCAAAGAATCTATGGACATATTGTAAAACCATCACGGTATGATAGGAAGTCACTAGAACATTTTAAGCAAGAGCATGCAAGGTTTGTTTTACATTTTTAAAGCATTAGTGTGGTGGGGAGTTCCCTGGTGGTGTAGTGGCCTAAGGCTTCGGCACTGGCGCTGTCGGCACTGCGGCCTGGATTCGATTCCCAGTCAGGGAGCTACCCACATACCAAAAAGAAAAAAAAAAGAATTAGTGTGGTTACTTTATGGAGAATGGATTGCATGTAGGGCAAGAGTAGAAGCAGGGAGCCCGGGCAGGTGGCAATTACTTCATTTTGGTAATTGGTAACTGGGTCTAAGATTAGGATTGGTGCAATGGAATTAGAGTGAAGTGGTGAAAGTCAGGGTATGTTTCAGAGTTAGAGCAGATAGGGTTTGATAAGATACTGCTCAATCCAATGTTACTGGGTGTCACTTCCTTTTTACATTTTCAACTGCAGTACTTGACTGATCATCAGAATCTTTGGTGAGCTTTAAAAACATGGATTCCTGGCCTGTACTTCCAGACAATCTACTCTAATAGGTCTAGGATGGGGAGATGATCAATCAAAACTGGAATCCACTGCTCTAATTATTCAATGAGCTAATTACAAGTGTAATTATTGCTGTTTTTGTAATAGGAGACAGTTACTAAGCACTGCTAACTCCTTTGTGTTTTAGGCATTGGCTCTATTATCCAAATTCTCATTGCTTCACATAAACCCCCACCTTCACCCCATTCAATCAGATACCAATTCCCATTGACTCTGTCTGTAAGGTAACTCTTAGAATTCCTCCCAACCACGACTGCTCTAGTCTAAGCCGTCACTTATTACCTCTTAGACTATTGCAAACACTTCTTTTATAATTTCCTACCTCTGGTCTCTCCTTCTGCCTTTCACCTGCTGTCAAAATGATCTTCTGACCCCACATTTGTGATCTTATTACCTCCATATTTAAGAAGACTCAGTGGCTTTTTAGAACTCTCAGAAAAAGCCCATGATCCTTTAGGATGGCATCTGAGGCCACTAACAATCAGTCCTATTCTATCTTTGGAGTAACCTTATAGGCCTCTTCAACACACTCATCCTAGGCACACCGAAATAGTCACCCTTCCCTTAACTCTAATTGCTTCATACTGTTCTTTCTGTCCAGGATGCTCCTTCTCGTCCTTCTTCTACCTGACAATATTCTACCCATTATCCTTAAGGCCCAACTCAGATAGATCTCTGTCCCTCACTCAAAATTAGTCATCCCCTCCCTGTCTCACTTTTAAAACACCTTTATTATTTATGTTCATGTTCACAGTGCCTAGTAGTGTGCTTACCCTTAGCAGGCTCCAAATAAAACATTGGCATGGATAGAATTTATTTCTCCTTCTTTACACAATTTTCATGCAATGGAGAAAATAAAAGGCAAACTCATGTCAGAAGTTTGGTTAATGAAATGTGTAGAAATCTGTACACATTTAGCAGTCTACACCCACTTCACTTTACAACTGCAAATGGTAGCATTAATAATCCTGAGGCATTGCAAAACCTCCACAATCCAAATATTTTATTAAGAATTCTAGTGACAAGATATGAAATATAAAGGTTTGTGGTTCTCTTTAAAGGCTTAATCATGTTTAGCTAGAAATTTAAGTTAACAAGAACATCCCATTCCCTAAACACTCTAATTGATTAATGTTTAGCATATAAGTTACCAAATTTGTCTTTTCAAAGTTTGCACTTAGAGATTGCAAATAACACTATTAGGATGAATTTCTAGGTCAGTCGGGTTTTGATTTGCAATATTTAATGTTTGCACACTTCCATCTTGTCTGACCTTTCAAAATTATTTTAATAGACCTACATTTACTTTCCTAATGGAATGATTTGCTACAAAGTGGCTACAGTGGGTTGTCTTGGTGGACATTGCGATGTTCCTTTGCCTGTCAAAATCCATCTGTGCTTACATTTAGGGGCATTTGTCACTGTGTGTAAGCTTGGGATGTAGGAGCCCGCTTTCCACTGTAAAAGCCAGAGTTTGACTCTCACTTTTCCCACACGCTGGAATATGGAGGAAGGACCCCAACACCTAGGAGTGAACTTTCCCACCCAGGCCTGTGGACCCTGAGATGAAGGAAGATCATCTGGGGGCAGCTCAAGGGGTAGCTTGTTGTTCAGCGGTGGCTATGGAAGTCGTGGAGCAACAAAAGCAGGGATGGTGGCATCTTGTATAGAGTCTTCCTATGGCTCTGGGTTCCTGCCTGTTTCCCAAGGCTGTTCTCTCAGCTTCTTGGGATCTATGAGACCCCTTTCCTCTAACATATATTTTTTTCTTTGGAGTTCATTTTGTTGTTTGCAAGAAAGAACCCTCACCACTACATCAGTACTACAAGGTAGCAGAGAGCATTCTAGACTCTGGAGTCAGAATGCTAGCCTACTTACTGGGTAAATGCTTAATCTTTTCAACACTATTGCCTCATCTGTAAAATGGGACTAAAACCAATACTTGTGTTACTATGTGAGGACTGAATAAAAAACAATATCTGTAAAGTATTTAGCTTGGTCCCTGGTGCATAAAGAATCATTCAATAAATAGTAGCTTTTGAATTACTAAACTCTATGCAATTGTCCATGTGTTCAGGCCACAAAACTCTACTGCTCACCATATAAAAAGATGCTCCAGTATATACTCTGTGTTCAGTGTTGCATTTCATTTTCCCATGCTGGGTTTTGTTTTGTTTGATTTTTTAGTTTAGGACTTCAGAGCCTTTCTACATTGTACGGCCTGAGACTTTCTTGGGGCTTCCGGTCACTGTATCTGGGTCTTCTCTCGTCTGTCCCTGCCAGCTCTCCCTCACCTCCAGGCCTTCCAAAGGAGATCAACTACACTAGAGACCCACTGACTTCAGGTGGAAAGGGCAAAACTGAGTTAAAGCAAGAGTCCTTCTTCAGCATCTGATAGACAGACTTAGTAGCTTGAATGATGTTAAAACACAAACAAACCCACACACAGCCTATATCCCAAGACGCATTATGGAATCCTTAATTTATTTCCTTAGTTTCGGTGAATATTTTTTCTTCTAATGAAATGTGTTATGTCCTCCCATAGTTAAACTGCAGAATCTTTCCCACTCAACTTCCTCCCTTTGGGATGTAATAAAGAGACAACTTAGGCCCAGCAGCATACTGGAGACAAATTTTCTATGAAAGAAAAATGTTTCTTACTGTATGTAATGTTTTTAAAAGGAGGTGGATCAAAACATATGATAGATATCAATTCTCTGTGACCATTTCCTGAATACTCTATTTGGTTTGAGGATATTAAAATGTAGTATGTTATTTTTGAAAGGTTGACTATTTCATTACGGCCGATTGAATTTCCTAATAGCCATGTGTAAATTTAAATAAAGAATTAAAATTATTTACCATATCTGCCTACAATGAGAGATGAGAGCAGACCTCACCTGTCTGGGAGTTGGCAGACTGGGGACTTCTTCCTGGATTAGCCACTTCCTAGTGCAACCCTGTGCTCAGCCTCAATCTCCTAGATTGTGAAATAAAGACAATTATGCTCTCCAGGATGGTTGTGAGAAATAAATGACATAATGTGTGCAAAACACTTGACTTATAGCAGGTATTCAATGCATGATAGTTGATAATATCACTCAACATAGCGGTCTAACAATTTTAATGGCACTTGATTATTTATCTAAAGGAAATATATTATTATAAATGTGCATTAGCACCTGTATAAATCAAGCCAAGAAGTTCTAATTTCATCAATGGATATCATCCAGGAAGACAATTCAAGATAACTCAGATACTAAGCTAAATTTTATATTTACCAGAATTTTGACTAATTACTAAAATGTTCTGTTTAAGTTGGTCTTATTACGATATTAAGGCCATAACCCCAAATAAACCATTTTCATTTGAGAGCTACTATTTAAATGTTAAATAATTAGACAGATAATACCTCAAATTTACATCAGAAGTCAGAAGACTCCATTTTTTAATTGCTTAGAAGCAAATTTAATTGCTTTTCATTGCTTAAAATCAAATATATGTGTGAGCTATAAGTATCAATGTAAAAACCTCAGCTATTTGCTACGTATTTATTTCTTTATAACTGAACTCAATCTCTGTTTCACAAGACTACTATACAAGGAGGTGGAAATGAAGCCTCCAGATCATCTCAGTTGATTTGGTCTTCTCTTGTGCCCACCCACTATTGCTTTTCTCACTTGGCTGGTATCTACATGGCAGGTGGGTGTGTGGGTGGGTGGCATTTACTCCTCAGCCAGAGTCATCTCTCCAGCTGGCACCCTTGGAGATGGAAGTCTTTGTGGAGTTGCTAATCAAACATTTTGGGTGTGGGACTACTCCAATTCTTCAGTCTCTCAGAGCCACACCTGCTCCACTCTCAGCTACACATGAAACACACACACATTACAGTGAATGAAGAGTATTTATGGCCACTCTGGGACCATCTGCCCAGGCTCCTTCATACCTCTGTGACTACCCACACTGTGCCTGCTTGTGCAGTGCTGGGGCATTCTGTTCTATAAAGGCTTGCTGCTTCTCCAGCCTTCAGCTGGGAAGGGAGGTGCACGTCTTCTCTGCTCTCTGCCCACTGACTTCAGATTCCTGTAAACCTAGCAGCTGTCCCAGTTGTTCTGGTTGGGAATCTATAGCTCCTCCGTCGCCTAACCTCCTTTGCTCCCTCTTTCTCCCAACCACACAGAGCTATGATCTTGTTCTGTATTGAAAAAAACTTCCTTTGGCTTATCATTTCTTTTTCTAAATCTCTTTTTATAGCATAAACTTTATCATCTAGATCCTCAGGTCACTGGGTCTTGATACCCAAAATCTAGACTTTTGCAACTCAAAGAAAAGAGTTTTCTCTCAAACTATTTTTCCTGCCTTGAATTTCATGAGTCTATTTTAAATCTCAAAGGTCACAGAGAACTCATATTTCTCTGTGAATTTCTTTTATATCATCCTTACCCTGAAGCAATGGATGCCAAAGTCTAGCTTGAATGAACGAGTGCATGGGATAGAAAGAAATTAGCAGATGCAACAAAACCAAACACTCCTTAATACGTCATGATATTATCTGACCACAAATGGGAGCTGTCTTACACCTTGATCTAGTTTCTTCTTAGTTGTCTGGCCTAAATTATTTTCTCATTAATGACTTGAGAGATCAACTGTATGAATGGACCATGGCCAGACCATGTAAGACAAGAGAACGCTGATCCATAACCTCTGCAGTAACAGGCCAGAGAAGTCAAACCACCTTCTCTGCCACAATTGCACAGAATAGTTAGGACTGGTCAATGGCTGCCAGTTTCTCAGTTCCTCACCACCTTCCAACTGCGGACCACCTAGAGAAGGCCAGATAGGCTCCCCAAACTGATAACATTGGATGCCTTGCCTCTAGTTAGCCCACCTTCCTGTTAGTCCTCCTCCAGCTTCTCCATGCCAACAGCCTCCTGTTAGAGTACCTGAAACCTTTCACTATGTTTTCACCCTAGCTTTCCCACTCACATGCCTGCCTTTGAGTCTCTGGTGAATGCCATTGATAGTGGCTGACTTCCTTGCTCTAAATAAGCCTTTGTTTTCATGTGGGTGGTCTTTGTTTATTTCCACAGGCTTACTGCACCTAAAGTTCTTATATTCAGACATATACATTGATAGTTGAGCTTAACTTTTTCTTGAGCATAGAGATACTTAGGGTAAATAAATACTAGGGTTTGATCTCTGCTTCAGTGAATAAGAATTAAAAATTAGAACATGCATTGACCTTTACCTTGAATTTATAGGTACTGGTATGCTTGCTTCAGTGAGTACAGTTGAAATGTTTTTGAATGTGTATATGAAAATCTCATTTTTATAAATTAAAATCATTACATTCTAACAAATTACTATTAAAAGTAACCCTGCTGTAAATTATTTTTAAAATGAAGAACATTTTTATTATGTAGGTGATTATTCCTCATGTTTCAGGTTTCCTTAAATTGTCACACATCTATGTTGTAAAAATTAATACAGGAGACCCCAACCAAGATTGGAGATGGGAGAGCCTGCAGGGGGAGCTCTCATGCTCTACCATTCATGGTCAGTTGTCCCAAATAGGAAGATGTGTGACTGGCATCGGCAAAAGGAAGATAATTTTCTCTTCTACAACCCCAGTAAGTGGAAGATTTTCTTCTACCCAGGCAATGGCTCAGCTAATGAAAGACTGTCACAACCCAGCCAATAAAAAGCCTCTACACTTCCAACTTCCACTTTCCTCCAATGAACTCTGTTGATAGACAGCTCTTCCTAACTTCCCCTTTCCCAATGAAAGAACAAGTTCTCTGTACTTGCCTATGGGTTTACCATAGCTTGAGTGCCCAGAATTCAATAGCAATTCTCCGCTATTCCTGAATAAACTCATGTTTGTTGGTAAAACAACTGTTTTATTTTTAAGGTCAACAATATAAACCTAAGGCTATTTTATTTACATATAGATATTGGTGCAGTTTTATTTTTGGTTTACCTTAATGGACTTTGAAGACCATTATATGTACATTATATGGTCATAACACAACACTCCAAAATATAATATTCTATTCTCATTTTGCAAATGAGGACTAAGGTAAAATCACTTGTGCAAGACCTCATGAAAGGATGAACCCCCTTATTCTCCTGCAAAAAATCTTTAGTCCATCTGAAGCTACTAGCTGGGGAGCTTCTTGTATCTCGATGACTGAAGGAAGCTCCCCGACTCCATTCTTCTGTGGAGGTCATGGTCTTCACCTTGACATCATGGCAAAGGAGGCAAAGATGCTCTTTGACCAGGAAGAAGGGAAGGGAATCCTCCTTCAGGTATGTGCCCAGCTGGGTTAACTTGGTGTTTAATAGCAGAGCTAATGATGGCCAGATGACCCACACATACAAATAGTGGAGCTAGAAAGACACTTAGGTCTTTTCATGCAAAGGAGGGTTTCTTTACACTGTACATTTGCCCACATTTCTCTTAAAATAAAATTCTGATCCCTTACCATGCCCACATAGTCCGGCCTCTGTACTCTTTCACTACTTCTCCTACCTCTCTCTTCCTTACACTCCAGATACCTTTCAATTTCTCAGACATGCTGAGTGCACCCATTCTTCGGTTCCTTTAAAATTCTGACCAGAATACTTTTCTCCAGGGCTTCCAAGGTCTCTGAATGGGCAGGTCCTTCTCATCTTTCCTGTTTCAGGTCGAACTTCTCCACATAAAGGTCTTTCATTATCATTTTAGCAGACCCCTGACTTTTATACCCATCGTACTCCAGGTTCTATCACATTTTTCTTTTATGTCATCTATTTGTATCTAAAATTATCTTCTTCATTATCCATTTGCTTCTTTGTTTTCCCCTCTCCAGACTATAAGCTTTGTGATATTTGGGAACTTCTCTGTCATGTTTGTTTCTGGATCTCAAGCACTCAGAACAGTACCTAGAATAGAATGGGCTCTCAATACATGTTTGTTGAATAAATTATGAATCCCTATTGAGAATCTGATGACAGCTATGAACCCAATCCTTCAAAAAAATGCTGTTGGTATATGAATTTTTTGTAGATGATCTTAGAGGTTTCAAAGCCTGCACACTCCTCTAGAGACTCCTGGTTAAAACCACTGCATTATAGTTACCTGTTTCATAATGCTCATTTTGAAACTGGTTTTGAATTTTGTTCTTTGAAATTAGACATGCACATGACCTTTGAAAGTATGTTTCAGGTAGAATATAGCAAATCACAGGACAGTTGCTGCTTACTGGTTTTAGATAAAATAGATCCCTAATATTTACATTAATTAATTCTTCTTTTTATTTTTTATTGTTTGACTTATTGGGGTGACCCTGGTTAACAAGAAATATATAAGTTCCAGTGTACAATTCTACAGTGCATCTTCTATGTGTTGCATTATATGTTCACCACCCAGGGTCAGTTCTCTTTCCATCACCATGTATTTGGCACCTGCTCCCTCCTCTCTCACCTCCTCCCTCTTCTCCCATCCCTCTCCCACTTGTCACCGTGTAACCATTAAACTATTGATTGTGTCCATGAGTTTTTTTGTTTGTTTGTTTTTTCTTTGTTGTTTTCAGTTTTATATTGCATGAGTGAAATCATACAGTTCTTTTTTATTTTTTATTTTTCTGTCTGGCTTAGATTGCTTAGCACGACATTCTCAAGGTCCATCTATTTTGTTGCGAATGGCAGTATTTCATCTTTCTTTATAGCTGAGTAATATTCCATTGTGTATATGTACCACAGCTTCTTTATCCAGTCACCTATTGAAGGGCACTTTGGTTGCTTCCAGGTCTTGGCCATCATGAACAGTACTGCAATGAACACTGGGGTTACATTAATTGATTCTAATGACCATATTTCACTAAATGAAGATGGCTTTGTGGTATAAATGTTAATTGCTTACCCATATCAAGTTCTCTTCTTTGGGAGACATGAGAGGATTAAACTTCCCAGCTTCCCTAGTAGTTAGGCAGAGCCATATGACTAATTCTGGCCAATGGATTGGAGGCAGAAGAGACATATGTCACAGCCAGGCTGGAGCATTTAGTTACTGGCGTGAGATCCTTCAGGGCTCCATCTTCCCCTGTAGTGGTGACTATGGAAGCACATGCTGGTATGGAGGTGTAATGCCAAGCCATCATGTGGAGGACAGTTACCCTGGAGGGTCACACAGATTTTCAGCAGACTTTGTGTGAGCAAAGGCTCTAAACTTTGTTGTTTTGAGTCCCTGAGATTTTCTGATGATTTGTTATTGCAGAATAACCAAATAAACCAGTGATTGGAAAATGTGCTATTATTCAAATTCATTATAAGATACCCCCGGTCTCAGAGATGTTAAAATGTGAAAAGTGTGGGCCTTAAATTAGACAAAATACAGATTGTTAAAAGAAATTCATTAAAAAAGATTAGCATGGTGTGAAGACCCCTTGTCTAGAGCTGAATAGAAAGTTATGAGTTCAAATCCCAATACTTACTAGCTTGTGACTTAATAACTCAGCTTGTGTAAACCTTAGTTTTCTCATCTGTGAAATGGGGACAACAGTAGAATCCGCATCATAGGGTTTTGTGAATATTAAATGAGATAATTCTTATAATGTGTTCAGCATAGTAATTATTCCACATATTTTAGTTTCATATTTGGTTAGATCACAGAGCTTGTTCAAGATGAGCATTAATTTCAAACAATATGCAGGAAAGTCACTTTGTAAGTTTGTTACTACATCATAGCAAGCAATTAGCAAATACTTACTAATTCCTTACCAAATATGAGGACTGGGTCTCTTGAGTTAGGTGCTCTTAGCGATTACAAGAAGCAGATCTAGAGTTTGAGGGCAAAAGGCAGATCACCCTGGAATCTTCCCATTGGCTTTGTAATTTATTTTCCAGGTAAATCAGGCTAGAATGCATATCAAGAGTAGCCTTACATAGTAAATGAAGTCACCAAAGTATACCTGAGGAATTTGTGAAAGGTCAGTTCTATATCCATCTTGGTGACCGGTAGGGTAGTAAAAGGAAAACTGAAGACTTTTTCTATGTCTAGAGCTCTGTGTGTGTGCGTATATGTGTGTGCGCGCGTGCGTATATGTGTGTGCGTGTGCACGCGCATGTGTGTGCACGCACATGTGCGCACGCACGTGTGTGTATGTGTGCGTGTGCACGTGTGCGTATGTGTGTGCACGCGCGTGTGTGTGCACGCGCATGTGTGCACACACGCGTATGTGTCTGCGTGTGCTCGTGCGTATGTGTGTATGTGTGTGCGTGTGCACACGTACGCACACACACACAAAGGTGCTGGTGATTGGGGAGCACAAGGGTAAAACAAAAGAGTGGCTCTTCTGAGATATGCTGTGTAAGATTGTTCCTATCCACATAAAGCTATACTCACATACTGTATGAAGTTATCCAGGGAATATTATTGGCTTCATGGTATGTCCACATTCATAAAGCAGCAACTCTTATTATAATTGTCTTCCTCTTAGGCTGACCAGATGTCCCATTTTAAATAGGACAGAAAACAACGGTACTGTCCCATTTCAAATGGCACCTATGGTCAGCCTAGTCTCACTGGGCTAAATTCAAGACGTCAGTAGGCTGACCACAGGTACCATTTCAAACAGGACAGTACTGTTGTACTTTTGAAGAAGCCTACACCTTGTCATTACCAAGGTGTGACACTCAGTTCTGAAGTTCATCCTAGACTAAAAGTTTCCTCACACATACTTTATGAGTTTTCATTCTATCACTGAAGATGTAATGTATGATATATTGTGGATTATAATACAACGTTCTCACTTCAGTTTTCTGTAGGACATATACCTGTGAAGGAAAAGGTGGCTGATTAATATCATTATTTTTATTAAATGCCTAAACCATTGCAGAGTAATTTTCTTTAAAGGAAGTATAGCTGTCTCTAAATATAACTCTGGGCTACAGTTCACCTTTTCTGTTTATTTTATTCTTAACTTGTGAAACTATATCTTAGCATTTGGGGTATATAATTTGTTATTTGATACCAGCTGAACAACAGTGAATCAATTGTAATGGTTCCAGCACCAAAGGAAACAGAGAGGACTTAAATATGTTTCCAGAAGACAAAAAGCTTCTCTTTGTGTACACTTCACAACATATGTTACAGTTCTAGAATATTCAGAAGTCAAGAAAAAGTTTTCTATTCCTCATTAAAGACTAAAAAAACCCAAACCAAACCAAGACAACAAAACAGAGAAAACAAACTAATTCCAACCCACGTACTATTTACCAAATGTCGTGATGAAATTCAGACTGAAAACCCCAAAAGACTCCGTCTTTGCTCCGTGCTGGCGACAGCACTGGGACGGTGTTCTCCCCGCGGATCCCGCCCACTGACACCCTCAGTGCTGCTGTTTACTGGCCCAGGAAGCGCGCAGTGTTAGCACAAGCAGGTTTGGGCGTTGTCTTACGTGCGCTGTGGGCAACTGCTGGCTTCAGGACCTGCCCAGAAAGCCTGGGCTCACCACCTGCGTACCTGGGTACGCTCCCAGAAGTTACTGGAAAAATTTTGAGTAGGGGATGCCGGTACCACCGAGCGCTCCCTAAAACCTCATCTATCCTCCCCTCTTGACTTTTTGGCGTCCCGGATAACCGCCCCAGAATTTTTAACATTTCTCGGGGCAGGAGTTTCGCACCGACCCCTTGCGGGAGCGGAGCCTGGTTCGCCCAGCTCCCTCTGGCCTCCTGGCTCTCCGGAGACGCCGCGAGCCTCGAGCAGCACGGAGCGCGGCTTCCCCTCGCTTCCTCCAAATGGGGACTGGAAAAGGCCAGAGGAATCGCTCAGCTCTCATGGGTACACTCCCAAGTATTGGTAATTTGACGTTTACGAAACAAAGTAATACTAAAATGCAACGTGGAGATGCCCAGCCCTCCGGAGTACGCTCCCAAATATCTCTAATTTGATGTTTAAGAAACAAAACCGTGCTAAAATGCAAATTAGGCAATGTAATACCCAGAATGAGCCACGTTTGGAGTCCAAATTGAAATTTTAATGGAAAGCTAACTCCTATCCCCACACCGAATTCATGTTATTTTTTTAAGTTAAAAAATGTGTAATTTTAAGTTCCGCCACTGTCATAAGACACCGCACTAACAAGCAGCGGAACAATGGACACCCCCGTATCGCACTGTGTCAGGTAATCAAGAAGTGTCGCGGCGCGGAAAAGAGAAGCCCGGAACGTCAGTGTGTCCCCCGCCGTGTGTATAAGCGCCCAGGGCTGCGAATTTCACGGACGCCCCATCCAACCCCCAACCCAGACAGGGACAAACGCAGTCCGAGCTTGGCCCTAGGCGTGGGCCGAGAGGGCCAAAGAGGGGGCGCTGGAGCGCAGGAGGAGCGAGCCTGGCTCCAGGAGAGCAGCGGCACGCGGAGTCGTCCAGGGGAGAGTGCGACCCCGTGGGGTGGGGAGGGTCCCGCCCGGGCGTGGCCAGGGCCTCGCGCCCGCTGGAGAATGCAAGCCTACACCGGACCCCGCGCCCCCAGAAGCACCCACTCTTCTGAGCGTTAAACCCCGGCCACCTGGACACGCGCGGAGTCACAGGGTAAAGCTGTTACTTTGTAGCGAGACCCAAGTGTGTGAGAGAGCGAGACAGAGAGATGGAGACAGAGATAGGGAGCGTAGGGAGAGGGAGAGATGAGCGAGAACTGGAGGGAAAAGAATTTAAAAAGAGCAGGGGGCCGGAGGCCGAGATATCCTACTTGTATGTGGTTCCCTGAGACGCAAGAGCTTTTTGGCACGCGCAGAGGCAGCCCGCGCCGCGCTGGGGACCCGCGGAGCCTGGTGCGGAGACCCCTCCAAAGGGCCTCCAGCCTGCACGCGCCTGGAGGGGGTCCTGAGGTCCCCCTCGGGGGGACACTCTATCCTGGCAGCTGTGAGGAGTCAGGACCGGTGTTTCGTTCCTCCGCGACCCCGGCCGTGCACTAGGAGGCGGCGAACTCCGTCCGCCTTGCCCGGTGGGTGGAAAGCGGCCCGCTCGCAGAGCTACCTCGGGCCCCCACGCCCTCCCACCGCCCAGCCTTCTCCTTTCGCCCCCATTCATGTTTCCCAAGCAGCTCCCGGGACCGGCCACCGACCCGCCAGGCGATACAGAGCGCCTGGGGTCGGAGGAGGCCCGGGGGGCGTCGCGCAGAGGGAGCGGCCGCGAGGGGCGCCGCGGCCCGCCGGTGCCGGCCGCGGAGCAGCTGGCGGCCGCGAGCAGCCCCCGGAGCCGCGCAGCAGCCGCGTACACAGTGACGGCGGAGGCCACGCCCGCTCCGGAGCCGGGGGCTGTCCTAGGCCCCCCACCTTCCCCCGTCCCCCCGCCCCCTCCCCGCGCCGGCCCCCGGCCCGCCCCCGGCTCTGCTCGCGGGAGGCGCTGGGCGCCGCGGCTGGCGCGCTCTCCCGGGCGCACACACACATCCACGCACGCACGTCCAGAGCAGCTCTCTCGGCGCCGGGCCCGCGTTCCCCTCGCCCATGCAGACGGACGGAGCGACGGAAGATGGCTGACGACTCCACGGGGCACCGAGGATGCAGCCCGGCGGCGGCGGCGGCGGCGGGAGCGGCAGAAGCAGCGGCGGCGGCAGGGGCAGCGGCGGCAGCGGCGGCGTTGGCGGCGGCGGCGGCGGCGGCAGCCGGAGCAGGAGCGGCGGCGGCGGCATCCCCGAGACTCCTCGAGCTACCTTTCCCTGTGACAGCCACTGACGTCCTCCGCCGCTAGAAGAGACCCCGCTTCTCCGGCGCCCGCCTTCCCCACCCCCTCCCAGCCCCAGCCCCAGCCCCAGCCCCGCCAGGACCGCTACCTCCGCCAGCATTGCCACCATCAGCACCACCGCCACCACCGCCACCACCGCCACCACCACCACCGCCACCGCCGGCGGCGGCAGCAGCCATTTCATCTCCACAGAAACCAGACACAAAAACATGGCAGAAATGGAGAAAGAAGGGAGACCTCCGGAAAATAAAAGGAGCAGGAAACCGGCTCACCCGGTGAAAAGGGAGATCAATGAGGAAATGAAGGTATTTTTGGACTCGGGGGCTGCAGAGACAAGAGCCCGTTCTTCCGCCCGCTCCCTTCGGGCTGTTGTGTGGATGTGGGGGTGACGGGGGAGCGCTTGTCAGTTTCTGTGGGATGCCCTGAGCCCGCAGCTCCTCCTCCAGGTGCACGGCGGAGGCCAACTCGCGGGCTGCATCCCCGGGATTTGCCTACCTCCGAGGTGATGGGGGTGGGGGCGGCCGGGAAACCACACACTGTTTAACCTTATAAACCCCAGGTTGGCACAGGCGCGTTTCAGGGGGAGGAGACCCGGAGCTCAAGTGGCGGGTGGACACGGTGAAGAGGCGTTCCTAGTCGGCGGAGCGGATTTTTTTTTTTTTTTTTTTTCGCTTCTTCGGGAACCATCCCTCGGATCCTTCCAAAGTTAGGAGCTCCCAGGCCGAAGCACCCGGCGGTAGCGCTCGATGTCACCCCTCTCCCCGCTTCCTCTCCTCGCAGCCCTTTCCCGCTCCCCCGCTCCAAGGAGCCAGCCGTGACGGTGCAGAGAGGCTGTCAGCGCTGGGGCGAGCCGCGGCCCGAGCGGCGCGGGTCTGGGCACGGTTCTGACGGTCCGCTCGCCGTGCCGCCCCGGCCCGCCGCGCTCCCTCGGCCGCCGCCGCCGCCTGCTCGCCTTTGCACGCTTCACTTCCCAGCGAGGCGGACCGGGCAAGCCCTGCAGAGAGATAGCTGTCTGAGGGGCGGCCTTCTCGGAGCGCCTGCCCATTGTTTGGAAAGGCCGGCCCGGAGTCCCGTGGGGGAGGCCCCCCGGCCAGCGGCGCTCCAGAGGTGGCGAGCGCGCCAGCCCGGCGCTCCAGCTGTCCGGGTCGGGGCCAATGCACAGGAGCACCGCTCAGCTCCTGGCCTCCCTCGTGCCCCCGCCCCCCCACGCCCCCATCTTCCATGAAGTTGCCGCTTTCGCCCAGCGAGGGTTTTAGTGTCTGCTCATTTCACGAGGCTCTCGATTTAAAAAAATATTTTATGTATGTTTCTTTTTGTGAGTTACAAACAAGTAGCAGATTGCGGGGGTTGGGGGGGGGGACTTCAGTTTTCATTCTGCTGCCGTCTTGGTGTTCTCCATCTTCTGCACGAAATCCTTAACACTGCCTGCGGACTTGGTTAGGTTGGTTAAGTTTGCATTTAAAAGACAAACTGGATGGAAACGGCATGCACCTAAGTCGCATTTATTGCGTTCTGATGTTTTCTTGATTAGAACAAGTATATTCTGTGACAGTGCCTTGTATGAAGCCCATGCTTGGAAAGGGGCACATGGATACATACATCCTGTCTGTGTACCTCCAGGAAATTTACATCCCAGCTAAATTTTGGAATTAGGTTTTTATTTCTGGGTGAGGAATTTCATGCTTGGAAGCATGAGGTGCAGCATCAATCCTAAGAGAGTTAGGGAATGTTTGCCTTGAAAATCAGAGCCATTCCTTGCGACGGAAACCCCCATTGATTCTAGTGACAGTTTTGTGGGGGGTTTTTTGTTTTTTTGTTTGTTTTTTTAAAGAGCCCAGTAGGAGTTGTTTTTCAGAAGGGGTGGGATTCAAACAGTCTGCAATAACCATTCTTCCTCACTTGCCCTTCCCTCTGTCCTGCGTTTCCAGATTACTTTTCCATTTCATTTTAAACTGTGGGTGGAGGAAAAAGAGAGGTGAAGCCATCAGGAAATCGCAGTGTGCACTGGCCCTTTAAAACACTACTTAATGTGATCTATATGGATGGCAGCTTTTAAGTTTCATAAGTTCTAGAATTACAAATTAGCTAATTTTAATCAAAACATGTGAAATGTTATCCTGGCTGGATATAAAGGCTGACTGTGCTCGATGCTTGGGGCTCGCGTTGTTGACTTTGGCTGCCAGCGCACTCCGTGGTTTGGGAGATAGTTGTCCTTCTACAGTATAACAGATGTTTGTCTGAGCTGGTAAGGAAGAAACAAAAACAACATTGTGTGAAGGGAAAAATTACACAATTTTTAGCCAATGCTGCAGGACTAAGTGCGGAATTAACCTTCATGCACAGAATTTCCTCTTTGAAAACGTTATTTTTCTTCTAAATCACCACCTACTATTTGAAGTTTTAATCTTCATCGTTTCAATACATAGGAGCATTAAATAAGAAGTTGTAGCCAGAAAACAAATCAATTGCCTGTAACGTAGGTATTTTCTCTCTGGTTTGGAACAATAGATAAGAGACCCCCGCCTCCCCAGCCCACCCCCTGCCAAAATCTTCAGTCATGTCAACGCACCCCATACCAGTGAGTCATGAAATCCCATTTCCAGTGGAATTGTTTAGCAGGCATTCCTCTAATATAATAGCACTAGAAGTCTTCATTTTAAAAGTGTTTTCTCAAAGACAAAAGGTGGAACGGTTATTTTGAGCTCATTAAAATTTTCCTGCTTTTAATATTAATAACCACCTCAATAAAATCCCCTCCTAAACCTCGTGGTATTACTACTCCTCCATCTAAAGTGTAGGGTAACATAACAAGTTGGTTGTCCTGTATAAAAATATGTGCAACAAAATGTCACCGAGAACACAATGTGGCCTTGTGCAGCTTCATATCGGTGCCGCTGGAGCTGCCTGGCTGTGTTTGCCTTCATCTGAACGGCTTTCATCTGGACCAGTGTAAACTAAGACCTGGTAAGTAATCACTGCCCGGCAAAAAAGAAAGGAATGTATACAGCTAGCACGGCCTAAGCTGTAAAAACGGAAACCTGAGCCCCCACCACGGATCACATATCAAGGCTTGAAGGTAGGGGAAATGAAAGGGGGAAAGAGGAGAGAGCGAATGGAAAAGTCAGCCTGGGAAGTGGAGGATGGGGAGGAGGCCCCCCTTAGGGAGATTTGGCTCAGGGATTAGGGAATTTTATCATGGTGTACACTGACCTACTCGGATTTCAACACTGGTTGGATCAAATTGCTTCTCTGTGAGCTGAAAGAAAAAGGACTGGTGTGTATGTGATTTTTTTTTCCCCTTCGGGTAATAGAAAGGACATTGGTACAAGTGTCTATTTTAAGTACAGCAAATGGAGGCACTGAGAATGAGCAACAAAATTACCTCCTCTTAGAGACTTCCTTCAAGATTTCCTAATTAAGATAGCCACATATTTATTTAAAAATGGCCAGAGAAGACAAACTGGCTGAAGTTTAGCTGACACCAGTAATGGCATTGGAGATTGTCTTCATGTGGCTAGGAGCTAATGTTGGTTGCTGTTTCTCTAGATCAGATATTGAGTTACATTTTTGTTATCACTGGTTTAATGTACATGGCAGTTGTAACAAAGTTAAATTTGATACAATATAATTTTGGGTGTGCAAAGTACATGACTTGGCATAGCTTGCTTAGAGTGTACTTTAGTGAAAATATCTTCAAAGTAGAAATATTTGTCTCATTATGACCTTTACAGTGTTTCTTTCTCTTTCCCTTTCTTCTTTTCCCCTTCATCCTGGGTTTCTTTTCTTGATTAAAAAGACTCATTACTATAATTACAGTCAGTATGCCTTATTATAATTAGTGACCAACAGAATGAAATTTTTTAAATGCAATTTCTATTTTGACTACTTTTGGTTTCTAAAGTGATTGTTTCTTATGTATTAATAATAATGTTAACTTACATGTATCATAATAAATGGATGTTAGGAGGGAATTTCGACATATGGAAGGGTTAATTTGTTTCAGTAGTTCATCCAGAACATTGTAGATATATTATAAAAACTAGTTTGTACTGTTGGATGTATAAATGTAAATAGATGTGTAAGTGTAAATATAGTTGCCCTTATGGGGCATTTTTGTGTACATAGACCTTAGTGAATGTAATTAGTGGTTACCGAACAGCAATGCAACTAGAAAAATCTAAACTATGAGTCGAGACAATGAGTCGGATTTTTATCTTTTAAAACTCTGACAAAACCAATGTGATTAGATCAAGCACTCTGCCCTGGAAACTTCCCTAAACAAATTAATGCATTTACCATGTTTGGCTTCTTTATCGATTACTAAACTGCAAGATAATCTGTTAAATGTCTGAGGGTCTCCTTTGCTAAAGAAATTTTCTGTCTATAAATATTTTCAGTAAGTAATTTGTATCTAAAATTATACTTCAGTCTTGATGCCTACAGTTAGATTCAGGCACATCTGTGAGAGTTTAGTAGTAAACACACCACAAGATTTTCTAGTTTGGTTTCTGATGGTCTCCGTTTGGCACTAAAAATGACCTGTGTCAGTTGCATAGACAATAAAGCAAGTTGCAGAGCTGAGCTGGTGAGTGCAGTGAGATAAATAGCTCGACTTTAAAACAAAGAAAAAGAGATCAGAAAGGTCAGCATGTTTAAGGTTGAAATCAGCTCATTACTAAAACAGGTATATTTTAGGTTTTGCTACTGAAACTCCATCTTGGTGTCAGACACGGTAAGTCTCAGGAACCTAGAAAGTCGGCTCTGGAACAGATGTCACTGTGGCATTCACAAATTATGTCAGACCTCTCCAGGTGTGCCACGTGGTAGGGCTGGGGACAGATGTCAGTCGAGACTTGGCCCTTGCCCTTTGGGAGCTGGTAAAGGATGTTCCTGAGCTGACCAGCCTTGTTCTCTGCATTGTTTTCCAGTAGTCCTGCTCAAGGCTCCAGTCTAAGCCCATGCAAGAAAGTCCTGAAAAAGCCCTGGGAGCTATGAATTCTTCTCTGTTCGAACCGGAGGTTTCTGAAAAGAGTCTCTTTCTCCATCTGTGAACCTGTGAGTGTGATGTGTGGTGGAGCGAGGTTCTCTAAGCCTTACACAACTCGCAGGTTCCAGAGACGGGGAAATGGAAAGGAACCACCCCACTTCCTCCCAAATCTGAAATAAACATTTGAACTAGAAGAAAATGAGTCTGACAGACTCATTCCCTTCTGCGTTTCCTGCCGCTGTGCTTGCCAAGCACTGCTCTGTGAAGCCAAGCCCTACTCTCCTCGTGTGAAAGACAGAATCCAAGAGGCAACAAAGTTTTTAAAGGAAAGTCAGAAACAGGGCCTCGAGTGCATAAATATCAGTGAGTGCAAGTGACTGAAAAGGTAGAGTTCCAGGGAAGTGTAATGTCTTGTTAGGGTGACCAGACTTTTTATATCTTCTAAAGAAGTGTCCTTTTTATTAAGAGTCTTTATACTTCTTTAAAAAAAAAACTATTAGAACTGTAGAAGGTGGGTCACTTAAAAATCTCTGAAGTCTACAACTTCCTCTTACGGGATGCGAAGTCAGCCACACTTGGACTTCCAAGCTAGTAAGATTATTGAGTATTTTTCTAAAAGAGAGGGATTATTACAGGGTAGAATGAGAAATAGAGTACTTTGTTTTTGATGGTGCCAGCTGAAGCATGGAAACAGACATGGCAGCACGGGGTGAGTGAGATCTGCTGAATGTATATTTTAGGGTCTGTGGACTGATGAGTGTTAATATCTCTTTTACAATCAAAGGGTTGCAGAGCTCTGTCCTGCTTTAAGGCTGGTGGCTTTGGCACGGACAGGAAAACAATGTAACAAGTCTTGGAGACTTTTAGGGCAGTTCTGCAGCTGTGATCAGACACAGCTGCACACAGCTGCACACCTGCCGTGCCTGCCAGTGTTTGCTTGAGGGCTGGTATCCACAATTTCACAGCATTTGTTTGACCTTTTTAGGATATTTGATGTCCTGGCCACAGATTACAAAGTGGGACCATAAATTTCTGCTCTGTGTCAAAACAAGACAATAAAACAACATAGATCTTACATGTAGAAGCACACAATTTTGGTCTCGTATGCAGATTATACAGCCATCCGCTTCAGAGTACATGAAAAGGAGAAGGAGACTTTCTCCTCAGACCTGCCCCAGGCTGGAGTTGGATTTTACTGTTATGATGTATCTTCTGCCCTTAGAATTGGGTTACACTCATTGTGTTGTGGCTGAGAACAATGGAACACAGTGACCATCTTTGAAGGATTTCAAGCTAAAAAGCTGTGGTTTGGGTAAAAACTGCAGGGCTCAATGGGTAAAATCTGCACTAAGAATGTGTATCTGGCTGCCTTTATTATTTCGTGTGTGTTAGGACCCTCTAATCATTAGAGTCTAATGGAGCGGCTCATCCTTAGGATACCTACCATCTGATCCAGTGGGATCATGAATGTGGAAATACTTTGTAATCTGCGAAGAGCTCTTCTAATATATATTTTTTGTTTCCACTATTTAAATTTTACCTTTAACCTTCTTGGCAGACCATAAAGTAAAACCCATCCACTGGGTTTTTATTAAGAGAGATGATTTAGACTCAGCACTAGGCCAGACCTAGGGATAGAGCTAGAAACTGACTTCTAATCAAGTTCAATGCCTACTTTCTACAAAAGAAACTGCCTCTATTTTGCAGGTTCTTCCCTCCGCCTGCTTTAAAAAGTCTCAGTTAGTGAGTCCAGTGATGCTTAATAGAAATCTACTTCAGAACTTAGAACACATGGAGGTGAAAAGGGAGATAAAATATTTTCCAAAAATTACCATCATTCTATTATTCATAATCTTAACTAGCAGAGATATTAGCATTTTTTTCCTGCCTTGTAAATGGTTCAGGATTAGGGGTTTGCTTTTCCTTTGAAAGTATTCCTCATATGCTCTACATTCCTGGGTAATGGGTGTCAGAATGTTTTGAAGTAATGTAACTGACAGATCCTTTTCATTGTCATTAGGACTGTGAAGGTGACTGGTATGATTGTCTGTGAGAAGACTGTGTGTTAATTTTTAATTAAAACTATTCTTTATTTTTATGAGAGTAATATATGGATATGACAGACATAGTAGAGTAAGCAATGCAAATAAGCAAAAAGAAAAAGTCTATAATTTCCCCATCCAGACACATTACTGTCAACATTTTGATGTACATCTTTTCCTGCACTTTTCTATGTATGATATACAGTTAAAAAAAAAAACAAAACAAAAACTGATGTGAGACACTAATGTGAAAATGTATTTTGTAAATTATTTTTTTAAATAAAAAATCAAAACTAGTCTTATAGTGTACTAACCTTCGTTTTAAAACTTAATATATTGGTAATAACTTTTATGGCAGTAAAAATTTATCTACAGCATATATTTTAGTGGTAAAATAGTATTCCATGTTAGTCATTCCACAATTAAGCTGTAACTTATTTAACCAAATTTTTATCTTTTGGCATATAGTTTGTTTCTAAGAAAACAACACTGAGATAAATGTTCCTGAACATGCATATTTTTGCACTTATTTACTTAGAATAGTTTCTGTAATGCCTCAAAATATTAGTGTTGAATCAAGGGGAATGTGCATTTTTAAGGCTTTTAATGCATAATCACATTGTCTTTTCTAAAAGTTGTATCAACTTAAATTCCCAGTGGTATGAGAGTGCTCATTAACACTGGATATTATATATTTTTAATGTGCACACATTTATTTTTAGAATCAGTTTTCCTGAATTTTGTTTAATCATTTCTCTGTATCTGTACCTTTTAAAATATTTGCGAATGTATTCAAATAGGTTAGCACATGTCTTAAGTATACTCTAAGTGCCAGACATTGTGCTAGGTGAGGCATAAAATGAAATAAAGGATTTCTGCCCTACAGTATGTTTGGGATGGATGACATATTTTGCTAGAACTGGGCGTTGGAGAAAAATGGGAATTATGTTAGTGTGGAGAAAGGGCCAGTGGCTTCTCCTTCATTTCAGTGGATGCTTGGGAGCGCTTTGAAAACTTTCTGTTGTCTTTGGTAGGACACAAAGTTAAAAAAAAACATTGACAGTCGATTATGCAAGGCCTGGGATGAATGAAATCAGCAATACCTACTTATATTTTATTAATAAAATCTCCTTATTGTTTTCAAAATAAACTCAGTCGCCCTTTTTGAAGACCTTGAAGTACTTGTGTCGCAGAGGTATTTTGAGAATTTATAATTGCTGTTTTCAAAGTGCCTTAAATGCCATCTCTTTATTATTTACCTGGTACAGTGTTCAATGAAAAATCCTTTAGATTTGAACTTTGACATTTGTACAGTACTTGCAGTTGAGTATGGACAGTGTCTAATGAATGTCAGCGAATTAAGTTCCAACAAAAATAAAATTTGCCAGTATAGGAAGAACTCAGAGCAGTGGGGAAATAGTATAAATTTCCTGCCTTTCTACCATCTTTCTGTGACTTTTTTTTTTTTTTTTAAATTCTAGGAAGAGATCATGCTTTCAGGCTAAATGTTAGAGTCGTCTTTTTAGGAGTCTGGGAGGTGAAAGGGCGAGGAAGAGGTGTGGTGGTAAAGTATTAGAAAGGCTACGCAATTAGAGCCAGATGTGACATCAAAAAATTATCAAGTTAGAAGATTAAATTTTAATTGTAAATTTTGACCACCCTCATTTCAACAATGCAGATAATTAGGGAGAGTAGGGACCGATGACCAATCCGAAAGCAAGCAGAGGTTTAACGTAGGTATGTTATGCCCTGTTGCAAAGCTCTTCACATGTGACATTGACATCCTATGGTATGATTTTTTTTTTTGCAACCTGCTGATTGGTTCAACAAGGTAACTTCTTTGGAATTGTTGACACATTGGACCTTACAGAATTAATGATACAAAGAAGCTTGGTATAAGAATCAGAAGATCTGTACTTTTACTCTGACTTTACTGGGTGATCGCTCATGCCTATCATTTACCTTCTGGATGCTCTCATTTCTGTTGTGAAATGAGGATGTTACATAGGTTCACCGAAAGTTTATTGTGGAAAACAAGTTATCTCATTCCTAGGGTTACTGAAAAGAACAAGAGGGTTAAGGGATGTGGGAACATTGCAAAGCGCTATAAGAGTGTTAGACGTTATCATTATAATTATAGTGACCTAGTTTCCAAATCCAAATTGGACCAAATGGTAGGAGAAAGGATTTTTGTGCCACTTCCAAGGGCGAGAGGCAGTCTGCAAAATGTGATTCGGATGCCAGGATATTGGAATTTCTGGCACATTTTGATGGTTCATGGGAGTAATGATAAAATATTTGAAATAGTGGCTATTTAGTAAAATTTATGATATGTCATCACTGTAATTATGATATTTTTTTGCAAAAGGTATTTTATTTCTCATATAAGTAGTTCTTTGGTTTCACAGACTCATACAGCTTGGAGGGACTTTAAGAGATGACTTCAGTTTCCTGTCCTAAGTTTGCAGGACAAATTCTGGGAGATTTGTGCCGGAAGCAACTTTTACAGCCTTCCTGCGCACAGTAGCTTATTATTGAACACCCTTAATTCACAATCTCTCTACATTTTAACTCTTACCACCTTAATTTTGTCACCTTAAAAAAATAACTTATAGAAGAAACTAATATAATAAGAAAGGAATAATTCTTTTAATAAGAAACTTGCTTTAAAAGATGACAGTACAAAAATTGTTGAAAAAGATCTGTTTGAATGCTGTACCAGAAGGACTTATTTTAAACTGTGTATGGGTCATGAACATTAAATTCATTTCTCCTAGAATATGTCATGTTTCTTGGATGATAACTGCAAAAATATATTTCATATCCTTTTGTTTAGCACCATTAACAAGTGAGTCCATATGATATCTAGCATCAAATTCTACCTAGAAATTAAAAAATTTAAATTATTTATTTCTTGAGGTTCTTTGATTTCTTAATTCAGTCGTGTGTAGTTCAGAATAGTCTGTACCTTGTACTTATACTGTATGACACTTTGTCGTTTGCTTTTTGTTTCTTTCATCTTGTTCCTCCTTTCATGAACGGTTTGAGATATATGGCTTGAGGCTCTATAAACATTTTGTTTTCTACTTTTACAGTCATATATCAGAACATTAAGGAGTTTATTTTATCTCCAATGACAAGAAAGGGAATGTTTTAGAGTTTATTTTCACTGACATTTATAGTAACTCAAAAATTATGGAATAGGTCAAGTTCATATTGATTGTTCCATGAAGCATCTGAGTTTTCAGCACAAACTGTAAACTAAACGATGCAGTTAAGATGCCTAAATAATATGAACTTGGTGTCAGTAATCCAGTTGGGGTTTCAGTTTTTATCCGAATGTGTGAAACTTCTGGATCCCATCCCTTGGATTGGTTCTGAAAGGCTGAATGGATTTGCAGCTGGACTAAAACAAACAAATCTATATGCTTGGTTTGGGAGGTTGCTCCATGAATTATGCATCCGTAGCCTTTGTGTCACTTCAGAGGTTAGACTGAACTGGAGAGAGAGGCGCCCAGATACAAACAGTCCAGAAAATTGGATATGGTGGCCAGGAGTTACTATGCAGAAGATTTTTTTGTCTTTTTGGCACAGTTCTCTAAGAGATTGGGGGCTAACAGCACACAAACCAATAGGATGGCTTGAACTTGGCTTTTAATACTGTTGGAATTGGTTTTTTGATGCAAGGTGTAATTCTTATCCTTGGAGATTTCTGCTGCCAGACCACTGATGGAGGACCTTGATTTGTGTGCATAGGGACTGTCATTGTCCATCCAGGCACTCAACTCAGTGAAAGAAATTGGGTGTTAGGAGAGATGGATGCCTTATTAAAGGGATCTCTTTTGATTGAGTAGACTAGCATTTAGCTGAGTCCTTCTCAGTGGTATTCCAGAAGTTGCTGAGCTTATTATACATATCGATCATATCATCTTTGTGCATTCATGAAAAGAATGTCTATTTAATGTGGACACATCCAGCCATCAGAGAGAATAAATGCCTCACTAAAGCTTGATATGGCTGACTGTTGGCCTTGTGGATGATAACACTGGCTAAATTTTTAAAAACTGCTTGTGCACTGTACTATCATAGATATACCCAGTTGGAGTTCTAAGCTTAAGCATGTACTAAAGCAAAAAATTCAGTATCTTGTCAATGGTTTGAAATGCCAGGTTTGTTTTTATGGAGTCAGTAGTGTGTGTGTGTGTGTGTGTGTGTGTGTGTGTGTGTGTGTATTTTTTAATGTAACCCCTGCTGAAATCTAAAGTAAAGAAATATAAGAGAATATGGAATTCACATGTTAAGGCTGTGAGCACTCTGGTTTAACCTGAATACTTTGTTTCGTGTATATAAATTATACATCCCAGTGTAATTCAGAAATGACAGCTAGAGAGAATGAGAAAAGGTTCTTTGAGCCACAGGGAAGGTTAGACTATATAGGTTTTCCAGTTCAGTTTAAGAGGCTCAGACTGCTTTGCCAGATTGAGATGCTTTTAAAAGTTCATTCAACAAACATCTATGAGGTTCTTAGTAGAGTAGGTCCCTTCTTTTACTTAAAATTTTTTTCCAGCTTTATTGAGATATAATTGACATAACATTGTGTAAGTTTAAGGTGTATGATATGTTAATTTGATACATTTATAGATTGCAAAATTATTACCATCATAGTGTTAGCTACTACCTCCATCCCATCACATAGTTACCATTTCTTTTTTGTGGTGAGAATGTGTAAGATCTACTGAGCAACATTCAAATGTGTAATACAGTATTATTATTTGTAATCACCATGCTGTACATTAGCTCCCCATACTTGTTAATCTTATAACTGGAAGTTTGTACCATTTGACCAATATCTCCCCATTTCCCATGCTGCTCCAACCCTTGGTAGCCACCACTCTTCTGTTTCTCAGAGAAAGAGAGACAGATGCTTTACGGCGCATACAAACATTCGGATCATTAACGAACGCAGTCTTACATCTTGTGTCCAGATCTAGCAGTTGATAAGTTCATAAAAAATAGTCACCTGATATTAAGGCTTTAAATATGTCCAACTGTACCCATTAATTTAACGCTTTGATACATATAGTAACAGCAACAACACCTTACATTTATCTATTGACTTATAGTTCATAAAATATTTTTATACATTATCCAAAATGTGCTCTGGCTAGTAACCTTAAGGTTATTTGATACTTTTATGTTACATGTCCAAAGGCAATCACAATGAACTTTCAGCCTGTCACTAATGAAATGTGTAAAGCAGATTATTCATTGATTTTTGAAGAATACTCTTGTCAAAGGGAAAATCAAAAAGGGAGGAGACTCTTAGAGTCTATTCAGCTTTCTGTGTGATAGTGGTTGACGATTAAATAATTTCTTTGCTAAGATTTTGCTTTATCTGAGATAAGAGTCATGTTAATAAATACTGTCTGAATCAGAAAGCAATTCTAATTTAAATAAACCTGAGCCACAAAAATACCAATTGTTTTTATTTTCAAGATCTTTTCTTAGCTGTTTTTGTGCTTTATTGTTCAATATTTTTATATTAGTATAAGATAGACTTTGCAGAAAAATATGCTAAAATTGACTTTGTTCATCAGCAAAGCTGTATCTTTAAATTGTGAATGTCTGAAGGCCTGTCAAAATTGGATGCATCATCCTGAGATTTAAATGCTTTACAATTTTTGAACGTGTTTTGAAAAATGAACATGACTCTAGGGGAGGTGGAGCAGAGCTGTTGGTAACCGGGTAGTACAAACAGAATTCGATTTGTGTGTTCTTTTCAAATAGTCATTGATTATATAAGTAAGTAGTCTGTGCTTCTCTTTCAGAACTTTGCAGAAAACACCATGAATGAACTCCTTGGCTGGTATGGCTATGATAAGGTAGAATTGAAAGATGGTGAAGATATTGAATTCAGGAGCTACCCCACAGATGGAGAGGGCCGGCAGCACATCTCTGTTCTCAAAGGTAATGCCATTTAACGTCCTTTTGTTCATGCCAAGAAGGATTAACTATCTCAGCCCGCCAGAATTGAGTTGCTTGGGGACTTGTTTTGTTGATTATGCCAATGGTTGATTTACACTTACATCCCCAGCAGTG
>PVJL010003141.1:36043-93183 GCA_004026885.1 Lyroderma lyra
GCAGTGGGAGAGCCAGGTAGGCAGGGGCTGAGGGCAGTGGGAGAGCCAGGTAGGCAGGGGCTGAGGGCAGTGGGAGAGCCAGGTAGGCAGGGGCTGAGGGCAGTGGGAGAGCCAGGTAGGCAGGGGCTGAGGGCAGTGGGAGAGCCAGGTAGGCAGGGCTGAGGACCTGCCTGCAGATTTGTAGAACGGGACAGTGTTTGCCAACTTCCTCTCTAGTTTGCTGAGCCCTTCGGTGTGTCAGCTGTCGGAGACGGGTACCTTCTGTTACGTGAAATATTAGGTGCAGATTTTCAGCATGCAGGGAAGTGTGGTGGTCACTTTGGTAATGCTCCCGCGCCCCCCTTTTTGTTGGGAATTCTAAAGGAAAGCGCTGTTTCTGTTTGTGTTTGAAATTTTCACCTTCCCCCCATCCCCAGTCCTTGGGTAGGGTAAGCAGAGGAGTAGGAAGTAGTAGATGATGGGATCCCATGCTGTTCCATAAGAAGGTTTGGGAAAGGCCAGGTGAAGGCTGGAAAGGGCAGGCCTGTCGGAGTTGAACTAAACCGATTCTGCGGTGGTGGCAGGGCCGCTGGCGCAGGAGGGGCGCTCGGCACGCTTGCTGGGTGTTGGTACAGATACTGGATGTATGAACCTGAGTGTGGAAGGAAGGTTTGTCTAAGAAAAGGCGTATGTGCAGAAGCAACCCATTTGGGGCGCTTAACAGGGTGCAGGTAAAACTAATTGTGTGTCATCATTGGAAGGTTGCTCAGTCCTTGCATTGCGTTCAGAATCTCTTGGCATGAGCTACTCGTTCGTGCATTTTCTTTCCAGTCGCTAAGATAGCGCTTTTCCTTTATACAGGCCAAGCCACAACATGTAAATGAGCTGTCCTGCAGGCCTGTGGGATCGAACGCACGGGACAGATTTTATGTTAAGCTTGCTAGGAAACTGTACACATCGTGTTATGGAGATAGTATCAATTTCGCTGTAAATGAAAAATGCAAGTCCCAAGTTTATATTCTATAATCTAATAGCTTGTATAATACTTGGTCGAGGTACTAATCTGCCGCTGGGGACCGTGAGTGTCAGCATATGCTACTAGAGGGGAAAAGTTGTTTTCTGTGTGTGGTGGTTTGTTCGTTTTTTAATGATTGACATGCAGAGATAAAATTCACAAAGTTCATATTATTGTAAATTTTCTTTGTCTTCCTTTTTGTTAATTTTTGATGGGTATTAATGGGTTAATGTAAAGGGTCTACCCCATGAAACAACAGTTTTCTTCCTAATCATTTGTTTCTTTCTTATTTTTTAAAATATTATTATGACCCAAGTTTATGATTCAGTGGGAACTAGTTACAGTGCTGGGTGGGTTGGGGGCACCTTGCCCCTGCTAGCTGCAGAGTGATGCCTGCTCATGTGTCACTCACTACACGGAAAAGGTTAATTGCCTCTCAGTTCTCTATGGGCTTTTACAGTGCTAAAATTTATCATCATGATACAATTGGGATGTGAGCTCTCACAGTGGAGCAAATTGTAAATGAGCCTATTGGAAATTTGTGGTAACAGGCTTGCAAAGGTCCAGGATGGTCTGTGGAGTTCTGGTAACGTGTTTAAAAATTTGCAAGGAAAAGCTTGTTTTCTTACATAGTCATTTTAGTTGAGAAAATGTGGTGATAAGGAAAGTAATTCCTTTTGTCATTCTTAAGTATGATTTCTTTTTTCTTTTTCAGAAAATTCTTTGCCAAAACCAAAATTGCCCGAGGACAGTGTTATTTCACCATACAATATAAGCACAGGCTATTCAGGGCTCGCCACAGGAAATGGACTCAGTGACTCGCCTGCAGGGTCAAAGGATCATGGCAATGTGCCCATTATTGTACCTTTAATTCCACCACCTTTCATAAAGCCACCAGCAGGTAAGTCACTACTGGGCTTTCCAACAATAATGAGTCATAGAAAATTGTTTAATTAATTTATGAATGATTATTAAGCTTAAGATAATTTTGGAAAAGACTGTTGTAGATACTTTGTAGATAAGACATGTGAGCGCGTGTATTTTTTAAAAGTAGTATTGCTATATTAAGCAAATTCCCCAGTCCATTGGTTAGGCTGGAGACTTTCAACTGACAAACTTTTTTCTATCACTGTCTACCAAAATGTTATTTTCCTTATCCAAAATCATCTGTTTAAAAAAAAAAAAAGGATGGAATAAGTTTTAGAAGTGAGGTATACGAGTATACTGACTTTTTAGCAAGAAAAGAGTAAGCATGGTTGAACTGCATGGTGGTGTCATGAGGGCCAGGTGTCCTCTGTGGGTTTTCTGAAGGAAGGGGCAGTTGTGCAAAGGGTGTGTGGCAGACTTGTTCTTCAGTGTGCCGCCTTCTAAACCCACGTGAGGAACAACCTAGCCTACCCACCTCTGCCGTAGAGTTCTTTCTAACTCCTGAGTAGCTGTCTTTGAGGCTTTAAAAAAATGGAGATCTGAATTTCACTTATATGAAAATGTAATCAGTTCTTTTATATTTCCAGAAAATCAGATGGCAGTGTATTAAGCTTGATGGCAGTGGGTTGAGCATAATGTGATAGTGCAGGGTAAGTTCCAGATACGTTCTGCCCAGAGAAAGAAGTTCATTAATGTTATCTGGCTTGCTGTAAGATGTTGGAATTATGCTAGCAGGCTTAATTGCCACACTGGTTATGTTTCTGTATATTGAAGTGAACAATGACAGATACTGAATTTTGATAGCAGTACATATTATAACTTACTGAAACTAATGGCTAATTTTTTTTTTAGGGAAGGTGAATGTTTGGTTATTTTCCATAAATAGTGAAGATGTTTGTAGAGATAAATTCCTGGACGTAACGTTATGGATATATTTCCACCATATTCTAAGTGTTACTAATAGTTCCTTCCTGGTATGGACACGTTCTCTTGCTTGGCCTACCACATTTTAGCAGAAGAAGTGTCCTTCCCTACTGAGGTCCTCAGATATGTCACTAAGATCCATTTACCTGTCAAAATCACTTGTAATTGTGTTTGTCAGCTAATTACTAACATAATTTGTGTGTCATATAAAGTTTGCCTTTTTTATGCCCCCTTCTCATTTGTTTGATTGTTTTGGGATGCAGAGGGGCCCAAGTTTATCTCCCAAGGGCCAAAGACCTATTTTGCATAGGTCAGTTGGAGAGAAGAGGGGTGACTCATTTTGTAAATGTAGGGTTCCTGTTTGAATGTGTGTCCAGCGGATTAGGTGAGTGGTGATGATGATAAAGGTGTCAGTAAGGCAGTGTGACGAAGTGAAAGAATACAGCCTTCAGATTCAGACAGCTTGGGCTCGTATCCAAGCTTTGTCACTTCCCAGCTCTGTGAACATGGACAGATTACCTCAACTCGCTTCTCAGTTTCTGTATCTGTAAAATGGGGGTCACAGAGCTACCTCAGGGGATTGTTTTGTCTGTGAGATGAGAAAATGTATGTAAAGCTACCTAGCATGATACCTGCTCTATAAAAGCCATTCAGGACACACCATACTTCTTTTTATTCAGTCCTTAGTCTGCCCTAGAATGATGCACATAATTCATGCATAAAAAGGTGTGTATCCAAATGCAAATGCCCCTCTAAGATTTATTTGAGCAAAGCAAACAGCTTTAGAAATTAGCATAGCTGAGGCTAACATGAGTTTGGCAGGCCAGGAAACCTGCCCTGGCGTTTCCTGCCGAGCCAGCCACGTGGAATTCAAGCACACAGCTCCTATTTAATTCTAATTCCACATCAGATCAGGAAATAAATATGCAAAGGGACAGAGGCCAAGAATTGAGCCTTGGAAGTCTTAGACGTAGGAACTCTGAGGAATTAGAAGCCAGCGTAACCGAACACCAGTGGTTTTATGCTGTCTTCCATGCAGCTGCAAGGCACTCATCTGTACAAAACAAAATGAAGGGAAGGACGTGTTTAATTTTCTGTGTCTGCCCTAAACCATGATTCGACCCTACTCCAGGGTTCTTTGTGACAAGACAAAGATACAGAAAGGCTCTGTGCTTTCACGGAGCTTACTGTATTAGTCCCTAAGCAGACATTTACAGGAGAGATGAATTTTGATTCAGTCATATTATCTAGTTCAGGGATCAGTAAACTTTTCTGTAAAGGGCTAGATAGTATTTTAGGCTTTGGGGCCATACTGACTCTATCACAACTAATGAACTCTGCTGTGGTAGCAGAAAAATAGCCATAGAAAATACATAAACAAATAGGCATGGCTGTGTTCCAATAAAACTTTATTTATGAAAACAGCAGTGAGCAGGGTTTGGCCCATGGATCATAGCTTGTTGACCCTTGCATTAGGCTAAGATTGGCAAACATCTCATGATAACTGGAAGGTGAATGGAGTTTCTAAGAGCCAGGCTGTGAGCTTTGCCAAGGTGCTCTGTGGAATATCATAAGGGACAGAAAAATAGCGGGGTGTTGTTCCGGGTGTGTGGTGAGCTCTGGCACATAGTAGGTACTCTACCAATATTTGTTGAATAAATGAATGAATGAATGACAGCTATTCAAATTCTTATTGCACATACATAAGACATTACAGGCAACTTGGTTGTTCACTGCGTAAATACTAGTATCTTGTCTGAATTAGTCCCAACCTGTCTGACCTTGGCCATAGCCTCCCGGACAGTGATGTGAGTAATTATCTGTGGATAAGTGAAGTCCACAGATTATCCAAAAACTTCTGTCTAGTTCATCATTTCAATTCTTCCTTTTGCTAAAACTTTCACCAGAGTTGTTATGCAAGGTAATAGAGTTGAGGCACACTCGCTATCAATTTTCTAGCCATATGTAGGTTAACATGGCATTCCTGAGGGAAAGTAACACATGGTAGGATGGCTGGGAGCAAAAGCCCCCTCGATAATCAGCCCCTGAATAATTTAGAGTTAACTGTATCATATGTGAGTCCACCTCTCGGGATAGGGAAGACAAGGATCCTATGTATGTTTTGGATTCCTGGAAAAAAAAAAAGTAACTGTTAGTGTTGAAATTATTGTTGTACTGCAAACTGGCTATGTGGAAAGGCTAATAGTAATCCTATGTTTGTATTAAATCCTTTACAGTTTGTGAAACTTATTTACACTCATTATTTTATTTAATTTGATCTTTACAATAACCCTGGGAAATAGTGTATGTTAGATATTATTAAATAAGGAACAGAAGTGCAAGTAGGTTAAATGGCTTTCTCAAGGTCATGTGGTTTCTGAATACTTGAGCCAAGACTAGTACTAAGGTCTTCTGACTCCTAATCCAATTTTCCTTTTGATATAAAGTTACATTTTCAGCATATTTGTAGAAAACTTCTCTAGACTGTGTCAGAATAAGAGTATTTACTAATCTGCTATGAGTACTTCACATTGGCCAGTGGCAAGGGGTGCAACTTGTTCTTGCAAAAGGCTATTTTTTAAAGTCCACATCTTTGGGCTGATTGGATGAGTTCTGTACCCTGAGAATCTTTGGTTCTGTGAACTGAGATGACCTAGTCGGGGTAACACCCCATTTTGGTTTGAAAGTGACTGCCATGATGAGGCAAACTGCTTCTTCTCCAAGGTACCAGAGCGCTCTGTCTGGTCAGGCACTGGTTTCAGAATGAGTCCCTGTGCTCGGCGAGCTCAGCACTGGCCCCGTCCTTGTTTGGCAGGCACTGGGCCCAGTAGAATACTTGTGATCGGGAACATGGTGATACCACACTCTTCAATTTCCACTAAAATTTTGCACAGCTGCATTCAGAAGTGTGGGTGTAGCTTCCTTCTGGGCCTGGGGAACTGCTGTTCTGGTCCTTCCCCCCTGTTCTGCAGGCTAGGGAAACTCCCTGTGCTCTGGTGATTACCACAAGCCTTGACTGTCCTTTGGCCGAACGTGTTTGCATCCAATTTCATCTGATTTCGGAAGCTAAGCTGTCCTTCCCCGCTCAGAGACGGAATTTGGCCCTTGGTGTAGGGTTTGTGACATCACATTTGTTACTATGGTAATAGACTTGTTATAAACACAGGATAATAGCCCTGATTTTGCTTTTTTTCCTCTCTCTCTCTAAGCAGTGAAGGGAATCACCATGATTCTTAAATAAGACTTTTTTTTTGCAGACTCTAAAAAGTGGACAAAATCAGGCTTTGCCATACAGAGCAGCCATTTAAAAAGCCTAAAACACTGTTACAAGAATAATACTAGAAAATAATTGAAAGTATTGACCGACTCTTTCTTTTTATGCAGAGATTCCTTTATCCTTTTAGTCTGAACAATAGGAAAATCTCTTTGCTAACTAAAAAATCACAGCATGAGCATAGTTTAATGTGGCAGAATATCTATCAGCAAGAGTTTTGAAAGATAACTCAGGTTAATTATATTGTAACCTTGCTGTAATTCTTCTCATATTAGAGATTTTAATATGAGTTCAACCCTTTGGGAATTCATTCCAAGAGGCTTGTGCTAGTAGAGGGCTTTCGGCACTGAGTATAAGAATTGTGCTACAGTGAGTCTCCATCAAAGTATTATACTATGCCTGCCTTATTCCACTGAGGGGTTGACTATGGAAATGAAGCCATCACAAGGACCTTGTGTTGATCTCTACTGCTTTACAAGTGTAATAGCACTAGGCCCATTGATTGGACATCTGTCCTGTGCAGTGGTTGAGCAGGTTTGGGTCTTTCTGCCTTGTCTACCTCTGGTCAAAGTAACCAGTTGAGACTTGAACCGGGATTTTTACAAGTATATCCCAGTCTCTGACTTGCCCCATGACAACATTTTGCTCCCAAGGATTTTTCATAACTCCATAAAACTATTAGTGTAATTATTTTTGTTCTCAGGGCAAAGATGAAATGCAACAACTCTTTTTGGTGCAAGTTTTCCTGAGCTCTTCTGCAGAAAACACGATGTATCTACAAAACAACCTTTCAGATCTAAGTCTTTGGACAGGTATTCCCAGAGGCTTACAACTTGCCTCTTACAAGGCCAGAATCCTTCTGAATCCCCGAATACTTTAAAATGAAATAAAATGTAAGAAAAGGAGGAAATATATTTCTCTGGATGCGTTTATATGACAGTTCTGAATAAAATGTCTTTTACCTCACATGGTAAGTGATTTTACTCCCCACCACGTTCCCATGTGTGAGGTGGAGCATAGGGCTATCCAGACAGCACACACAGCACAGGTTTGTGTGGAGGGAGATGAGATCCAGCTCCTAAGACCAGCTTGATTTCCTGTGTGCAGGAACATCTTGCCTTTCTTTGAAAACAGTGACCATTTCCTGTCTTCCAGGATGGTTTGCTTTCAGTGAGCTTTCCAAACTTGGGTTCCGTCATAGTCATGGAAATATGATATATTTTTTCAGGCAAATCTTGAGACTCTTAAAGGGTTATAAGAACTGGGCTCTAAGGAACCATTAGCTTAACTGAGAATGTGGAAACATTCACATGATCTGCTAAGCTCTATGTATATAGCTGAGTAACCCACAGTTAATAAGCATGTTACTTTTTGGCTCTTACAATTCTTACATGGAGTTGTACTTGCAGGGAAGTGGGAATCAGAATGTGGTTTGCATTATGAGCATTATTTATTTTATCTGTTATTCAATATTCTTGGGGCTTGCATATGAATGATGTATTCCAAATAGCCATTGAGAAAACAGCATTTAATCAAAATTGCTTTGCCGCTTATTTATGTGTCCAACTTTTAAAATATGATTATTAAATAAAATTACCTAGAGTTAATGGGATTTGTATAACTTACTATTTATGTGGCAGATACAGTTCTCAAAAAAAAGAAGAGGTCCACTGAACCCTCAGATTTGGAGAGTTTTCCAAATCATTTAGGACAAGGACAGGAGGAGTTATGGTGAATGGCAGGATAGAAGTAATTAATAATGATAATGATATAATCTCATCATAGCTAATATTTTTTGAGTGTTTATTATGGGCCAAGCATTGTGCTAATCAATCAATTATCTCATTTAATTTTCACAACTCCGTGTAGATTCTGTTATTAACCTTGTTTTACATATGAGGAAACTTGAGACCCAGGAAAGCTAAGCAACTTTCCTGAGGTCACACAGGTAATAAGAGCAGAGCTGATATTTGAACTTAGGCATGATGTCTCCTTAACCCATATTCATAACCCCTGGATTATCAAAAACTAGTGTCAGTCTTTCAGTCACTTACATATTTACTAAATGTTTTTCACATTGTATTAGGTAATACAAATGTACTCTTATATGTAATTATCCCTGTCCATCAATAACTTACACTGTAGTTGGAATATAATCAAAGCACCATTCTAATTTGACTTTGGAAAGTATGATGTAATTTTAGCAGCATTTGGAGGGTGCATGGTTGGAGTAGAAGGGCAATTAAAATGGAGTAACAGAATTATCCGTCTATGGGCAGATAATCAAGAACTGCTGTACTTGTACAGTTGCTGAGAAATGGCATCTGAAACATAATGTAGGCTACAAGATTGTCATTTAAAATTCAAAGTGATTTTAAAAGACACAAAATGAAGCCTGAAAATATTATTTACCATGGTATGGGTCCTGTTTTATCTTTCTTTATATACTTGGGGGGTCTTAAAAAAGTGGAAGTCACATTTCAGCTTGCTCAATCATTCCTAATGCCAAATGGAATGTGTAGTTTGAATGGGAACGTGATGTGGTAGAAAGACCACCAGAGCAAGAGGCAGGAAACATGGGTAGTTAATGTCAGCTCTGCCATTTACTGGCTGTATAGTCTTGGTTAAGTCACTTAGGCTCTCTGAGCCTCAGTTTCTTTGTCTGAAAAATGATGTAGTTAGTTTAGGTAATCTGTAATTTCCCTACATTTATAAAATCCTCATTTTGTGATTTGTGTAGTGAATTGCCCACATGATTTTATGATTTGAAAGGGTCAGTTTTAATATGCCTTAATATGTGTTTGTTAACTGATTGAACATATTTAAAGCAAACTCACTTATGTGTGTAGTGACAGCAGCCAAAAAGTTGATGGAAGATTTATGCTACTTAGCACAACTTCCAGTGATTATTAATTTTTACTCTGGAAGAGTGAGTAACTTGAAATGATAGAAATGATAAAATTTATAAAAAGTGCTAACAATGTAAAATGTAAGTAAATAAAAAGACTGTATCACACATATGTTATTAGACTGAATTATGTAATGTTACATATAAGTAGTGATCACTGAATTATAATTCCCAGAATTTCTGCAAAAGACAAGTCACATATGTCTTTATGTCTAATTTAATTTATGAAAACAAGAAAAAATAGAAAACCTGAATACATCTATTAAAAAATTAAATAACTAAATCCTTTTTACAAAGAATATTGTAGACTCAGATAGATTCAGTGGTAAATTCTACCAAACATTGAAAGAAAAACCAAAATTAGAGAAACTCTCTTAGGTAATAGAAATATGAGAAACACTTTCATTCATTATATGAGCCCAGCATGACCTTGATCCCATCATATGGCAAAGCAGTAGAATTAAGGAAAATGATAATTTTATGTAATTGGATTACATTAAAATGTAAAACTTTTCTATTCATCATGAACACTGATTCAAAAATTCTGAACATAATCATAGCAAACCAAAGGCAGTGACATATACACAAAAGGATAATACATCATGAATAGGATTTTTTTCTAAGAATGCAAGGTTGATATAAAATTAAAAAATCAGTTAATATAATTAGCCACATTAGCAGAATAAAAATAAAACCTCGTACAATATTCTCAATAGATGCAGAAACATAATTTGATAAAATTTAACACAATAAAAAAGAAAACTTTTGGCAAAATAGGAATAGAATGAAACTTCTTTAATATGACAGAAAGTGTCCACAAAAAGCCTACAGCACACATCATACTTAATGGTGCAATATTGAAAGCTTTTCTCTTGAGATCAAGAATGAAATAAAGATGACCATCACCACTTCTATTTAATTTTGTCTAATTACATAATGAATAAGGCAAGAAAAAGAAACAAAAATATAAGATTTGAAAGCTAGAAATGGCATTTTGTTTAGAACAGAATGCCTCGCCTACCAATGTACAGGTAAGCCTTGGAGATAGTGTGGGTTTAGTTCCAGAACACACACTAAAGTGAGAACTGCAAGAAAGCAAGTCACAGAAATTTTTTGGTTTCCCAGTGCATGTAAAGGTTATGCTTACACTATACTATAGTCTATTAAGTGTGTAATAGCATTATGTCTAAAAAGTGTACATAATTTGAAAATATTTATTGCTTAAGAATGCCCACCATTATCTGGGCCTTTATGAGTCATAATCTTTTTGCTAGTGGAAACTCTTGCCTGCATGTTGATGAAAATGCAGTATTTGCCAAGTGCAATAAAGTGCAGCACACTTAAACAAAGTAAGCCTGTACAGATAAACTGTTATATTTAATGTGTGCATTAATCAAGGTTTCTAAATACAGGTGATACCCCCAAATTCATTATAATCCTATATACCAGCTACAAAAAATTTAAAAACAAAACTTAAAAATATCTGAAGGTACCTTTTAAAATAGCATCAAACCATCAACTACCCAGGGAGTAAAAGCTAAGAATATGTGCAAGATGATTACACAAAGAATTATAATCATTGCTGACAGAAATAAAAGACCTAGATCAGTGGAGGGACATACCATGTTCATGAATTGAAGACTAATTATTCTAAAAAGGCAGATTCTTCCTAAACTGATCCATATTTTCAATGAAAAAATCTAGTATAAAATTCTGTGGAAATTAAAAAGTTGTTTCTAAAATTTACATGGTGATGCAAAGGGACAAGAAAACCCAAGACAAATGGAAGAAATAAAACAAAATTGGAAGACTTATACTACCAGCTCTAAACATATATTATAAGACTATAATAATTAATTAATAATTAAATAATTTAATATTATCATTAGTGGTAATTGTTGCTTGTTGCTGCTGTTGTTATTCTTCTCTTGACCATACTTCTATTTTTAAATTTTTTTATAAAAATATTTTTTATTGTTAGACTTATTGGGGTGACATTGGTTAGCAAGAGTTACATAGGCTCCAGGTGTACAATTCTACAGTGCATTGTCTACTTTTTGCATTATATGTTGACCACCCAGTGTGAATTCTCTTTCTATCACCATGTATTTGGCTCCCCCTCCTCCTCTCCTGCCCCCTCTTGACCATACTTTTAAATTAGCCTTTAGGAATTTATTAATAAGGCATAAGAGAAAAAAGGATAATTTCTATTTCTCATGTCAATTCTCTTTTTGTTTTAGTTTTTTTTTAAAAGAATCTTTACTTGCAACTATGATATATGTATATTGCACTTTGGAAAAGTACATAAAACAAAAATGTATCCTTTTACAAATAATGATCCTTAGCAACTCACAGCTTCTTCCAAGAGGTAACGTGACAATCATTGCCTTCTTTGCTTCTACAGTTTTAACACCTAAGTATGCCCCCCCCGCTACACAATATAGTTTATTTTGCCTATTTTGGGACTTCAGATAAATGAGTTCTGGTAGCCAGCTTCCAAGATGGCCCCCAGTGATCCTGACCTCCTCACTTTCTCTTCCTACATTGAATCAGGGCTGGTCTGTGGGACCAGCTTCTAAGGCTTCCATAAAAGGTTATTGCAGTTTCTGCCTATTTCTCTCAAATTCACTTTGGGGGCAGCTGAGGAAACTCAAACAGTTCTGTGAAGAGGCCCATGTGGACAAGAACTGAGGACTTCCACCAACAGCCAAAACCAACCTGACAGCCTTGTGATTGAGCCACGTCAGAGTGGATCTCCCAACCCAATCCAAGCTTTCAGATGACTGCAGCCCTAAAAGACATTTGGCTATAACCTCATGAGCAACCCTGAGCCAGAAATGCTTTAAACTACTCCCAAATATGTGACCTACAGAAAACATGAGCAATAATAGACAATTTCTGTTATATTAAAAAGAACAATGAGATAATGATACAAGGATATATATAAGCCATTGTAATAGACTCCAGAAACAAATCTAAAGAGGTACTTGATTTATGACAAATGTATTAGCCGGGTTATCATAACAAAATATAGTCTGGATGGCTTAAATAACCAAAATTTAGTTTCTCACAATTGTGAGGAATGGAAGTCCAAGATCAAGGTCACATCAGGGGTGGTGTTGGATAAGGACTCTCTCTGTTGATTGCAGATGACCACCTTCTCCCTGTGTTCTCACATGATAGAGAGCAAGTACAAGCTCTTTATTGTCTCAGAATAAGGGCTTTAGTTCCATCAGACCAGGACACTATCTTCATGACCTCATCTAACCCTAATTAACCCTGAGAGGACCCATCTCCAAATACCATCACATTGGGAGTGAAGGCTTCAACATAAGGATTTTAGAGGGATACAAACATTGAGTCCATAACAACAAAATGACAATGCAGAGCAGGGAGGAAAGAATAATTTTTTCAGTTAATGTGCTTATGGAAAACAAGTGTGTGTAGATTCTTTACTTCACACCATTCACAAAAATGAGTTCTAGATAGATTGCTGATCTAAATGTGATAGATAAAACAATACAGCCTATAGAAGAAAGCCTCGGAGAATATCTTTATGATCTTGGGTAGGCCAGTATTTTTTAAACTATACACTAAAAGCACTAACCATAAAGAAAAAGGTGATTAAATAGACTCTGTTAAAGTTAAGAATTTCTGCTGATTTAAAAGACATCTTTCAAAAGATTGAAAAGGCAAATTACTAAGTAGATGATATTCATAATACATGTCTCAAAAGACTCATTCATGATATATAAAGAATCCCTATAAATAAAAAAGAAAACAACTCAAAAAAATTGGCAAAAAATATAAACAGGCACTTTACCAAAAAAAAAAAAATATCAAAGTGGCCCATAAACTTTTAACAGTTGTTCAATGTCAGTTATTAGGAAAATAAAATTTAAAATTACAATGAAATAACCGGTACACAAATGAAATGAAAAAAAAGACTGATAAAACCAAGTGTTGAGGAAGCTAGGGAGCAGCTGAAACCCTCACACATAGCTGCCGAAAGTATAAATTAGCATAACCACTCTTGAAAGCTTATTGCCAGTATCTATTAATGCTGAACATATACATTTCCTGTTATCCAATAATTCCATCCTAGATATGTGCTCAACACCAATGCGTATCTATGTGAGCCAAAGACATATAGAAGAACCTTTATAGTAGCATTTATTTATAATGGCTAAAAACTGGAAACAGTCCAAATGTTCATCAACAATAATTAACACGGCCTCCTAGGGGTTCCTTGTGTGGACTTAGGTGCGTGAGAGTGGGCCTGGAAGTTGAATGTTAAATTATGGGTATCTCATATGTACGTAATTCAGGGAAAAAGATCCTTGTCTCTAAAAATATTGAGTCCTTGACTGAGAGACCTAGATTTTAAAAAGTTTTAACTCCTTCCCCTGATTTAAACAACTAAGTCCTAGAATGTTATTTTAACATTTTTATTCAATATCTGGTCTGTTCATAGCTTTCCCAAATTTAAAATCTTACCATTATTTGTTATTAAATTATTATCATCTATTTGGATAAAATATAACATGGTGAAGCTTATAAATTAAGCTGTGGGTGTAAGGCATAAATATTCCTCACAGTGGTCTACTTGAGAGCTGCTTTTGATATGTATCAAGTGGAGAGAAATGAAGGGGCACTGGGGAGTGACAAAAATAAGATACACAATACTCTGCTCCAGTGGTTCTTATCAGGGAGCAACTTTGCCCCCCAGGAGACATTTGGCAATACCTGCAGATATTTTTGGTTATCACAACTTGGAGACGGGGCACTACTGGCATATAGTGAGGAGAGGCTAGGGAGACTGCTAAGCATCCTGTAATGCACAGAACAGCCCCACAACAAGGAGTTTTCTGGTTGAGAAACTGTGTGATGACAGCTCTGTGTATGAGACACCTCTGGTGTCTCCAGATCCTCATGGCCCCGCCTTTCACTCCAGGGATTGCTGGAGCACTTTGGCAGCTTAAGCAGGTGCATTCTGAAAGGGCCTTGCCTCATGCCTGTCTCTAGCTTCTTGCTCTGGGGCTTGTCTGATGTGACAGCCTGGATATCATGTAAATCCTTTCAATACCTGCTAACAATATGCAAACCAAACGTATGTCCCACTAGACCAATGGGACATGAGATGTGATGAAGAAATACTTCCTTTTTTTGTCCCCTAGGCAAATAGTTATGAAATGTATTTCATGAACTCTAAGAAGTGTTCTTTAGGATTGAACAGCAGTCGCCCTTAACCCTTTTGCCGCGATGTTCGGATGTATCCAAATGATTATTTCCATCTACTGACTGCGGCATTCACGTTTACCCCATGAGCTCAAACTTTTCCCTCTACTATATGTTCATTTTTCTACATTTTTATGTTTTTCAAGAATGAATAACACTAGGAAATTTTTATATGTTAATGTAGTTTATTTTAATAAAATGTACCACCTTAACTGTATTTACTTAAAAATGTAAATACTGAAATTATTATAAAGTTGTTATTCAGTGTAAAACTGTTTCAAAGACTTTTTTTCATTTACAAGATTTTTTAATGTTTCCTGTGGCTTGCACTATTAATAACAAAGATGTATTGTGTGCCATATTGTGTAACATTTTATAATAAATTTTTTATGTCATGAATGCCATTAGATTCTAATTTATCTATACTTAAATCTAATTGATGCCACTTAGTATGTTTTGAGTACTTTTTGCTAAAATTTAATACAATGGTAAGTTTATTACCATATAACAAAAATTTTAAATAAAAATAATGTCATTTCTATACAAAACAGCTCAAACTGTTATTATTAAATGCATAAAATAGTCAAAATATGAACAACTATTTTTCGTGGCTTTTTGACACATTTTGAAAAAACAAAAACAAAAACGAAGTCCATTAACGCAGTAAAAGGGTTAATGGTGGCCAGCGCAGTAACACATTGTTCTGTTGGCTTTCACTCCTCCTCGGGTTCATTCCCCTTGTCCCTCACTCCTACTTCCTGGAATCACTGGCCCAAAGAACCACTTGCATGCAGATCTTCGTCTCAGATGCTGTTTTCTATGAAACACGGGATAGAATACCATGTGTGGAAGTCCAAAGTGGAAGATTAGAAATTAATAGAAAAGAATGTAAAAGTTAGAATTTTATAAACATTCATGGTTTCCCTTGTAAAGTCAAGCATAAATATATAATAAAAGAGTAAAAAGAGGGTACTGTTTGGTGGTGAAATATTAGCTCGTGAAGGGCCACTTCTAAAATTGTTCCATTAGCCAAAGGATTTTCTCATCCTCTTGGGCAAGGGACAACAGTGGTGGCCATACAGAAGGAGAAAAAGTCCAAGAAATGAAGTCAGGAGTTGAAGAAAGAGAGAAAAGGAAAGAGAATATCCTGTGCCTGAACTCCTCTAAATGGCTCTTGTTATTCTGAGACATTTACAATCCTAGAATTTTTACTAGAAGTAGGCTGACCAGACGTCCTGTTTTAAATGGGACAGAAAACAATGGGACATCTGATCAGCCTAGTCTCACTGGGCTAAATTCAAGGTGCCAGTAGGCTGACCGTGTGTACCATTTGAAGCCGGACAGTACCGTTGTTTTCTGTCCTGTTTAAAATGGGATGTGTGGTCAGCCTATTAGAAGGGACCTAAGAGATCATCTACCTAAATGACTGCTTTTACAAATGAGGGAAATGAGGCCTGGAAAGGCTAAATGACCTTCTCAAGGTCATTCAGTTATATTAGTGGCAAAATCAGGGCCCAAATTCACTTCTGAAGTGGGACACCATCTAAACATGGATTCTAAATCACACACACCACCTCACTCATGATCCCTGAGGCATCTCAGAACTTCTCTTGGCATTATCTAAACTCTTTTGGGGAGATATGATGTAACTAAGATGATACTTTCAGAACACCATGCCCTAGGTTACCAAGGGGCTAGGATGCTCATAAATAAAAGGAAACGTCAGTGGTGCTTTCTTTTGCTTGTAGAGGGTGGCTGTGCTTCTGAAATTAACCTAGACTCAACTGAGCTGTTTGCTATTAATTATTTGAAAGTATAAATAAACTTTGGTTAAGAGAGAGAAATCAGAGTGGAAGATGATAACTCTTATTATTCTAGGGACATTCCCAACGCTGACTTCTCAAAGTTCCTATTAAATTGAGAAGACTTAGTTCATGGACCTGGCCAAGGAGAGTGGAAATAATGTTTGCATTCTGTTCTAGGGCTTTTCACTGGTGTCTCCTTCTAAGGCAGCCTTGTTCTGAGTGATTACTGAAGATGATGCCCTTGGCTCCTCCTGCTTGCCTGCCCCCACTGGGCATCCAAACATTCAAGGTGCACCTACTTAGTAAAGGTTCTGCTTGTTCTCCTTTTGCTGAGGCCCAAAGTAGACATTACATTGTAGTGAACAAGGTAGGCATGGTCCCTGTCGTAACTGGTTCACAGTGTGGTGGAGGAGACAGACAGGAAACGTAAATGTCAATCAAGTCTGAAGATGATCAAGTCCCGAGTGCTGTAGGACTGGACCAGGATTGGAGTCAGGAAAAGCCTCACTAGGATGAGATTTAAGAAAGGGATGAAAGAGTAGTAGGACTGAATTGGTCAAGGGTTTTGAGGTTGTGAATGAGGAAGCAGCACATGGAAAGGCTCAGAGAGAGAGAGAGAGAGGGTCAAGGAAAGTAGAAACAGCTAGAGCCCAGAGAGTCGCCAAGCTGAGAGGCTGGCCTGGGCCTGGGAGCCATGGAGGCCATACCAGGAGTTCCAGCTTCTTTTTGAGGGCAGTAGGTGACACTGCAGGGTTTTGAGCAGGTGAGAGCAGTGAGGAGATTTGTGTGTCAGTAGAGTTCCACACATCCAGAGAGGAGGGAATGAAGTGGACGGGAGTGAGGTAGGAAGCCACAGCAGTGTGGGCAAGAGGTGTTGGTGGCTTCAATGGAATGGACAGCAAGGCGGATGGGGCACCTACAGCAGTGCCTGCTACAGGAGTAGACTTGATAAATATTTATTGAGTGAATGAAGGAAGGAATTAGGTATATTATGAAAATATTTAGGAAGACCTGGTGATTAATCAGAATGTGGGAGGTGTGAGGGAGGGAAGAGGAAGGAAAGATGCCAGATTTCTGCTAGCAGGTAACTACGCGGATGGTAGGAACTGAGATGGGAAATGAGGTGGAGGGGCAGGATATAGGGAAGAGTGTGGGGGCAGCTTAGGGCATGACAAGAAGTCTAAGAGGCAGTTGGAAATAATGTCTCCTGAGGGACACCTGTGTTGATTTGCAAATCATCTTCAGGATGGTAACTGGAGTCACAGGAGTGCGTAGATTGACGTGGCCTAGGGGAGTGCGTAGATAGATAGACTGTGACAGGTTTCCCAGTGAGTCTCATCACATTCCTGAGTAGGGATTGGCATGGGACCCTTTCAGAGAATCCCTCAACTGTGAATTACTCTCATTCAAGAAATCTAAATAAAGGGAGTTCCCTGATGGTGTAGTGGCTTAAGGCTTCGGTGTTGGCGCTGTTGGCGCTGCGACCTGGGTTCGATTCCAGTCGGGAGCTGCCCACATACCAAAAAGCAAAAAAAAAAAAAAAAAAAAAAAAAAAAAAAAAAAAAAAAAAAAAAAAAAAAAAAAAAAAAAAAAAGAAAAAAAGAAAGAAATCTAAATAAATACTTCAAGATGGGAAGGATGAAAAGGGAAGTATATTATCTTGTTGACCATGTACTAGCAGGTTCACCTTGGCTCTTTTAACAAATTTAGTAAATTGCAGTTCTTCTTTTTCCTCCATCTACTGAACTTGTAGGTCAGGGCATGGAGGGAAGAAGAGGGGCTGAGGAAGAGGAAAGCAAGCACTTTGTGTGAATGCCATAGCCCTCCCAGGTGTCCCTTTGACCGGAGTTTCTAGCCTGTCACTTCACCCGCCCTCTCCCCACTGCATTAGCCCCACCAGTAGTCCTACTTGGTAGGACAAGCTGGAATGCTGAGATGTGGGACTTGGCTTCCGACTGTAGGGCTGCTTATGCTCCTCTCCAGTGGGGCTGCTTATACCTCTCTGTGTGGTCACCACAAATACCTGGCTCCTGTGGCCCCCCTCTAGTGGTGACATAGCCCTGGGAACAGGCTTGGCTTTTCCACAGTTCTTTCCTAAAGCACGATGGCATTTCTTGCTGGAAGCAACCATGGAGCCCTCCTTGAGGACTAGGATCATGTCTGTCTTGTTTGTAGTGTATTTCTAGCTCCTAGTAAATGAATCCTTTGTCTACAATTAAGGTTTCCCCTCTGGGGAGGTTTGTCAACCACTGTAGGTCCCATTGAGTGTAATTAATGAGACAGCCAGATTTGAGAAGGGAAATGAGCCCTTTAAATAAATAGTAGGTGATGGAAACACTTTCCTTGCCCTGATGTCCTATATAAAGCAGCTTGACCCTTAGTTCTATTATGCTGCTATTGTATTTCTTTGGAGATGATGCCCTTCTATGCAGCGCAGGGGCTTGGAATTGTTTTTACAGCAGTGATGGATTTGCTAGTGCACAGTCTTTGACCTTGCCACCTTATCCCTGATCACATGCATTTGTCAGCTAGATGCCAGGGCTCAGTGAGTGGTCTTCAGCCATGTAGGAGAGTTAGGTGCAGTGGAGAGCAAACCCATGATTATACCATCATTGTCCCAGGGCATCTTAGATTGGTTAGAGGATCAGATCTAGGGCTCAGGGATGGGGGACAAGATTTTACTTGAGCTCCTTGTCCATGGAAGTCACCTAGGGAACATGAATTATTCAGTCTGTTTAGAGCAATACCGAGTTGTTTATATAGTGCTGCCAATGTAAGCACGTGGTGGCAAGTTCACGAACTTAATTGTCAGATTTGGGTATGATGACACCTCTGATGGCCATTCCAGAAAAAGAGTTCCAAAATTGCTTTGAAGGGTGGACTAGGTGCTGGTGTCAGTGCATAACTTCCCAAGGGGAGTACTTCAAAGGTGACCGTAGTGATAATTAGCAGGGAAGTGTGTAGCACTTTTTCTAGTATGAGTTCGTGAAATTGATTCTCCGACCTCAAATTATGGATTTCTGCCATTTTCTCTGTAAGGTAGGAAGAGAGAGTTGCCTTTTCTGTATTTGTTGGAGATAGCTGACACCACAGGACTTGGTGGATCATGGGCATCTTAGTTTAATCTGGTGATGTTTATTGAGGAATGGTAGACATTGGTCACCACACCCAGCACTGGCCATGTGGCTGTTCCGTGCAGACCAAGAAGGCTCCTGGCAATGAAAGATTCAATTCTGGGCAAAAGATGAGAAATCTTCCTGATAATTAATGACCCACCTGAAAGTGCTCATGCTTCTGTCTTAATGTAGGGCAGTAGAACAGCACTTCCCAGGAGACTTTCTCAGAAGTCCAATCTTGTGGATTCTCGTGAGAAGACATGTCCATGGTCAAATTTGTGAAATACTGTATATTCTGTCTCCCTATTGAAGATCCCTAATCATACATTATACATACCAAAAAGTTTTATGGTAAAGAGCCTGTTGTTTAACTTTGTTTACCAGCATTTTCCATATATATTTAATGATGGAAATCCTTTTAAAAATAACATGCATTTAAGTATCCCATGAAATTAGTGCCCTGTGGCATATGCTTTGGGAAATGTTGCATTGAGGACTCTGGGTTTTCCTAGGTATTACACTCTTCTCATTCCAGTTCCTTGGGGTGAGGACACAGAAAAGACACACTCTACAGTGAGCACTAGGAAGTGGAGGTTGTAAAGAGGCTTGCAAGAAGACGTCTGTGCTGGCAGACCAGTGAAATTATGGGGAGGTAGTCAAGTTAATGTTGAGGAACTGCAGGCACATGAGCTTAGTATGTCTTGGTAAAGAACCCAAGTCAGTATGCAGTTGGAGAGAGAATACTTTGTGACTTTATGGGATCTCTCATTTTATTTTCCTTCTTTTCATTTCCACTGTTACTCTATAGGTTCAGAACTTCACCTCCTTTTCCTTCCTTCCATCCATCCATCCATTTGTTCATTCCTTCAGCATAGTTTAAGCACTGCTCTGTGTTAGGCAGCAAACACACAAAGGTGAATGTGACATGGCACCTGCTCTCATGTTACTTATGAGGCTTCTAGATGAGGAAGAAGATTCCAGTCTTTCCAAATTCTAACCCACCCTACTTGAGTAACATTTCTCAGCACATCTCTGATCTTGTCACGACCTATGAGAAATACTTGGGAGCTCCTTATTACCTGTCATATTAGGATGAGCCCTTGTGTCTCATAGCAGAATGGCACTCACGGAACTTCCTGTTCGGGCCCCCCTACCCTAGTCTAATCTACTTTTCTTGTCACACAGTCTTGGACAATGGGGTAACCTCAGGACTTCTTCCTGTCCTTGAGCCTGTCTGCCACTCCCTGGCTCCTGCACTTGAACTTCCTTCCCTGTCAGATCCGTGAATACTCATCTCAAATGCTATGCTCTAAGTATGGGCTCTAACATGTTTCTGAACCTCTCTCTTACCATACTCTGCCTGTCATTTAATGAATCACACACTTTTCTGTTTTCTTGGGAGCAGGGCCATTCACCTTAGCATTCTTGTTTAGTTACCTAGTGCAGGGACTTGCATGTAAATGTTTAATTAATTCTGCAGTCACCACACACATACACACTGGGGTGCCAAAAAATTTATACACATTTTAAGAAATGTTATCCATGTATTACATAAATACTGATGGTAACCACTTTGAACACCTCTTATAATTGCAGAAGTTAAATGTGACTTGTATTCATCTTTTATTATCAGTATATATATATATCATTGCAATTTTAATACAGTTTTTTCCTTTTTTAAAATGTGTATACATTTTTTTGGCACCGTGTGTGTGTGTGTGTGTGTGTGTGTGTGTGTGTGCGTGCAGGGTCTGGCAGAAGTAACACCCTTTTTTATGAGCTGGGACTCTACCACATCTTTTATTACAAAATCATAAGCATGTAATTCTGTAACATAACAATATTTTAACTGTTTAAAAGGTGTTACTTCTGCTGGGACTCTATATATATATGATATAGATATAGATAGATATGTAAATTTCATAGATATACATATAATTAATTAAAAATTGGGCTAGAAAAATTCCTTTAGAAAATTGAAAATTAATTTTAAATTTTATCTTTTTTCTTGTCATTTTGTGTAATATGTGCTCATTTCTTTTACTTATTGGAATCAAATTTTAGTTTATGTATAGAGACTTCTTTTATTTTGGGGGTAAGTATTCTGATTAGAGGAATGCAGACTAATTAAATTTTTGAAATCACTTCAAAATAATTTTATTTCCAAAGGAAAAATAGGGATAATTTTAAGTACTATAAAGATTCAAAGTTGTGTGAACCTCTGTCATTTATTTGCATCTATCCTTTTAATGAGAAATAAATGCAATAAAGTTTTATTAATTCAGACTCTCCATTATTTGGCAATTTTTGATAAGTAAGTTGCCAATGTGGCAGATATTTTCACTTACTATGATACTTTTTTAAAAGAGCAAACTCCTTGGGTACTTAGAGCGATCCACCCATGTGTGGATAGTTGATGTAATAATTACAAAGAATTCCCATCTGCAAATTACAGAATATCTGGCAGTACAGAAATATATTTGGCAACACCTTGCCAACTATTAATTCAAGATAAGTAATTTTTAGAAAGAATAACTGTAAGTGAAAATTTTATTGAATCTAATGGCTTTACTCTTAAGTAGTCTGAGTTAGTGAAATTTAACCAATTACTGGGTGGTTCTTTGTAGTCAAAGATAGTGGTTCTACAGATGTCACCCGTGGGAGCAAATGTGATTGAATAGACTGGTGCCTGGTCATCGGGCATCTCTGGACTGCAAACAGCTGATGCCTACCTTTTTCTTATGGCTCTAATTGCCAGTAATTCTAAGGAAGGCTCATTTACATGCAGAATGTTCCTACTTTCTCTCATTTGATCTTCACCACAGCTTTACATAGTGTGAGCACTGCTATCCCTTGCCCATGCCATGCAACCAGAAGGGGAGTATTAATACTTTCACCAACATTCTCTGTCTCTCTCTGCACTCTACCATACTGTCTTTCAAGTAATAGTGACTTAATTTTGCAATGTGGCATATATCTCTTACCCGACTTGCTTAAAAAAAAGCCACCCCCTTGAGACTGTACTCTTAGTGGTAAATCTGCCTGCTGCTTTTCTTTGCTTGTGATTCCTAGCTGTATGCTATTCCTCCGACCTTCTTCAACTCCCACTGTACTTAATGGTCACATCTAAAAGGCACTCTGAAACTATTTGACATTGTGCCAAAGTGTGATCAGACAGTATTTATTTTCTGTCTACTCTGCCTTCTCTGGTCTGCCCTCAGCTTGCTCTACCTGTATGCCCAGGGCTAGACGTTAGCAAAGTAGTGACCAGAGGTGCCTGGTGCCCTAGCTTCTCCCTTCTCTGCCCTCCATCTCTTTCACTGGAACACTGTCCTTAGCCCTTCACCCCACTCTCCATGAAAACTTGTTCTTCAGAAAGAATCATTCATTTTAAAGCATAAATCATTATTGACAAAAATTCTTGCTTTCAGAGAATTTGTGTTTTAATTGGATATAAGAAATATTTAGTCAGAGACTAAATATCCTCTAATAGTAGAATTTAATTGCAATGAGCAGCTGAGGGATAATTTTTAAAGTTAGGATATTCTTTTTGGCATCTTTGAAATTACAGAGGTAAGTGGTTCTCCACTTCACCTACATGGAAAGTTAGTCTTATCCCATGACCTGCTGTGATCCCCCTCTTTACAAAAGAGAAAGCTGGGAAAAGTATTACTTGCCTGTGCGTGGAATGACTGGTTTCTGAGATCCAGGTATTATTGATTCTTTCTCATCATTTAATGTTGGAACTTACTGGTGAAAGTTCAGATAGAATGCAGTAAATCTAAGTTTCAGAGTTATAAAGAAGTAAAGGCTTGCACTTCAGACTTTTAACTTGTTTTAAAAAAAAATCAATTGACAAATATTGATTAAAACTTCAGCTGTCTTCTCAGAGACATTTTGACCTTTTTGATTCAATTTTCTTGCTCTATTAGTGTGTCATGGAACAGTATCCTATGTAAGTAGCAGAATGCATGCAGCTTTTTGTCCTTTCTGTAGAGGGAAGTCTGTGTGGATGGTGTGTAATCTCACATACTTAGAAAGGCTGTGTATGGTCTCTAGGGTGTAGTGGTGAAGAGCTTGGGCTCTGGAGTCATCCAGGCTTTAGTACGTACTGGCTGTGTGATTTGGAGTAAATAACCTCTAAATCTCATTTTCTCCATCTGCACAATGGGGATAATGTTAGTACCTGCCTGGGAGTGGTAGTTGTGATTAAGATTAAATGATGGATTTAAAGAATTTTGCACAGTGTTGGCATCTATTAAATACTGAGTAATGGCTAACTATGATAATTTTCCTTTTGGCTCAATGGTCCAAATTTTCTCTGGGTCTCCTTGAATGTTCACTTCTAAAACACAGAAAATTGTACAGAAGCTTCTATAGGACTCTATTGAGACTTTTAAATTGGACTGCCTTAGAGTTTTTGGAGTTGAATTTTTCCAAGAAGGGCTGAAAAGAAAGCAAACTTTAACCCCAGTGTTGTTGCCTGCCTTCCCAGCCATGTCTTCATTCCGTTCTCAAATACAACAGCTCCGGCAAATAGACTGACAGAGTACTTCCTACCTGTGCTGTACTTTCATTTCATGGCGTGGAAAAAGCACAGAGTCACTTCATACCGCCTTGCAACTTGTCTCATATGATTCAGGTCTTGAGATGATTATCTGGATGTGTGTGTTCTAGGAACTGTTTGAGGAGAAGCATCACTAGCAAATAGTTTTAGATTTTTTCCTTAGACTCCCATGAAAGTTACAAAGGTGTGGTAAATCTACAGTTTAATCACTCGGGGGCCATTAAGGCCTTCCTGATTTCCTTCGGGCTGTGGTCAGGTAAGCTAGTATGCATGTTCATAGCCAATCCAAATGCCCCTAGACTGGCACAGACCAATGGCCATCCTTATTCTTAAAAGTTATCAGAGAAGGCAATTTCTCAAACAACTTCAGTAGGGCATTCCAGAAATGCTTGATCTCATATGTCTCTGCACTATGATAAATAAATACAAATTTGATTTCATCTTAGAGTAATTAATCTGAACTTCTCCTTCTGGGATGTAAAGCAGAATAATGTTCTATAGTTCTTTGAACATTTGATTAGAAAGAAAATGCCCTAAACATTTTGCTTAATTAAATCCTAAAGAGGTGGTATAAACTTCATGATTAATTGAAACATGCACATTATGACTGATGCATATTTATATGATATTACCATATGAAAATCTTATCATGTTATACAAACTCTTCACTTTGGGAATGTGATTTAATGCTGTAAATATTTTGCATATGTTGTTGCATTTTTCGTTATGAAAAATACATAGGCTAATGGCTGTAAGGAAAAATGTGTTATGGGAATCTTTGAGGTAATCTCAAGTCTGTAATGGCACAGACCTTTAACCTAAATATAAGATAGGAAATCAGATTTTTTCTAGTTTGAAGAAATGTTTTTTTAATAAAAATATTTTAGAGCAGACCAACTTGGAACAGCTGAAGTGCTGGGGTCTTCTATTTTGTCAGTGTAAAATATGCACGTAATTCCGGGGTCTCAGGTAAAAAACCAAACAAACAAAAAAATGTGGTTGTTCCAATGAACCAATTCCTTTAGCTTTAAGCACTAAGTAACCTCCGTTTTCAGAGGTGCTGTTTAAGATGAGGTAGGTACCATCTTGTGTCTGGTGGTAGAATTTTGAGCCGTGTTTCAGCTCAGAGAATTAATCTAGATAATCATAGTTCTTTATTAGTTTCTTAAATATAATATTAATGAAAATGACTTTATAAGACTAGAATACCTGAGATATCTGAAAATGTTTTCTTGAACTTTTGGAATAACCCACTTACCAAACTGTTCTGTGGAGCATTAGCTATTGATAAGAGTTTGATGACTTAAAAAGAGAAATCTGACAGAAGTTTTCCCAAATGTTCACCTTTATGAAACAGAATTTTATGTAAAATGGATGGAAATACTGAATTATTTAACAAGATGGATGCTAACCACCATTGTAAGAGTTTTCCAGTTACCAGATTAAAGAACAAAAATGCACAATTTCTTTTGCTTTATCTTCTCATATTGTTGTTACTTTGTAGTACAGATGATTTCTAAAAATAATCTGCTTTAAAATTCAACTTTCTGTTTATTCGTTTGGTCTGTTCTAAGAAAGTATCTATCTGCCTTCCCTTCAAAATGTGACACGTGGGCCTGTCTGGTGCTGACGAGTGAGGCATGGGGAAAACCTGCACGCTGCCTCTTTGCCCTGAGCATCCATCCTCCAGGCCAGGCCAGAGCCAGGCTGAGTGCCGGCCCTGTGAGAGCTTTGCTCTCTTACTCCTTGTCATCTCAGATTTAGTCCATTATAGTTAAAGGTGTAGGACTAAAACTCTTATGTTTTGTTTCCCAAACCAGACCATTTAAAGGAAAAAACAACCAGGGGAACATAACGCGTGTCCTGAAGTTCTTCCTTGGGAAGTGGCGTCTCCTCCTTGAACTCTGAGGCCATATAATTTCCCCCATAAATGTTTTTTTTTCCTTACAGATTTCACCAGAATCAAGCTTATTGCCAGTGGATCATTTGTGAGAATTCTGCAGTATCATCTTCTTTTTCAGGAATTTAAGATTTTAAAGCAGCTAGTCTATTGGGGAAAACAAACTAGTAGTGCCAGTTAGTTTAGTAATGACAGGAGATCATTCAAAAAACATACAATTTCTGATCTAATTAAAAACTCCTCCATACTCTAAGGTAAATTGTAATTTTGTTAATTCTTCATAGCATGTAACATGTCTATATGTAGACAGATGCCATATTGGAAATCATATATAAAAAAAATAAAGCTTTCTTTGAATAGAAAAAGTTATTAAATACAGTAATTGTATGACATTTGAATTTATGTTGACTGTTTAAAGGAAGTTATGTTATCAGAAATGTTTGATTAACATCAAAGGTCATCTTTATACTGCCTCATTTGTTATAATTAATAAATCATAATATGTAATTGTGAAATAAAATGGTCATTAAAATGACAATATTTATTCCATTAAGGTAAATAAAATGCTGCACATAGTTCTGAGTGATGATACTCTCAGGGGGAAAAGAAGCCTTCTCGCTGCACGAGAGATTAGTTTGCTTCTAATTTTGCAGGCTGATGACCACACTACCTCAAACCAAATCTTTTCCCTGGAAATGGAATGATTGCATGACAGACTCTATGAACCATGAATATGTCAACAGCTCATGGAACAGGCCTTGCTTAGCAATTAGTCTTGGGGGATTTTATTCAGAAATCAGACAACACCATACCAGAGCTTGTTGGGGATTTTGTGATTACCATTCATGTCTGGAGCATTGAGTCTGGGTTAGTACAAAAAAAAAAAAAAAATCCGTAAGGGACAAAGAGATGTGGCTAATAGTGGCAATCAGTCATACACACACACATTGTCAATTGGGAGGACCAAGAAAACTCAAGATATAGCAAAAGCCCCTAGGAAGCAGCACAGAAATATTTCTTAAATTTCCACGTAAAGTCTCCTTATAGTCCCCTGCCCGTGTTTTCCAGATTTCAGTTATTTGAATATTGCCGTCACATTTCTTACCATGTGCACTATGATTTACTGTTATATTTTATTATCTGACTCATTTTAAAACCCTATGCTTTAAGCAGTAATATTTGTGATGTCATGGCCTTATTGTACTACTTAAATATGTTTTATTCTCTTAAAAGGAAAAGAAATACAGTATTTTAAATATTGAAAATATTTGCATATCACCTAACATCATTCTGAGCATCCCCATGACATGGGTGACAGGTTCTATAGGAGCTGTGAGGACCAGCAGTCTGGCTAAGACTGATCTGGGTAGCCGTGGGACCTCAGGCCTCATGGCTGCCACCCCCATTACTATTGCTCTCTTGAGGGACCGTGACCCACATCATGTGAATGAGAATTTAAACCAGGGACACCGTGTGGGAAGCTGCATCATAGGAGATGACTGAGTAAGCCCAGCGAGTGCTGTTCTATCGGTGGAATCTGGCCACTCACAGCTCTCCTTTTTTTGACTAACCATATCACTTGGGAGTCATTATGTTGCAGGAGTAAACAACAGCCCGTATCAGGTAACAGTAATAGGGAACATGCTAAGATTGGTCCTGACTCCTGTCAAGGTTCACATGAGGGCATCACATAGGTGTTGCCCTGCAAGGTCCAAATCTCACCCAATTCGGGCCTTGTAGGCTTCTGCAGTACCTTTGAAGAAATGGGTCCTTTTACAAGAGTCTGGTTTAACCAGACAGAATAAGCATTTTTATTAGGCTAAAAAGCCCTGGAAACTCTCATGGCTCTGCAGTCATGCTCTGGTTTTTAAGTAAATGATGTCTTTCAGAAACTTAAGAGCCAGCCCCACCCCCACCCCCACCCCCTCAAAAAAAAGAGAAGAAAGGAAAAAAATAAAAAGGGAAAAGCACTGAGACTTCCCTCCAAGAGCTGGCTATCCTACTAGGTCAGAAAGCGGTGAGGTGCGGAAATTAAAATCAGACCCCAGGTAGCCCTTTCAGGTTCAGGGTGTGTCTAAGTTTGAAGGGATGTTTGCTTCTGATATGAACATTTTTCTTATACTTTTATTATAGAAGATGATGTGTCAAATGTACAAATAATGTGTGCCTGGTGCCAGAAAGTGGGAATCAAGCGCTATTCCCTGAGTATGGGAAGTGAGGTGAAAAGCTTCTGCAGCGAGAAGTGCTTTGCGGCCTGCCGGCGAGCCTACTTCAAGAGAAACAAGGTAAGAGCATGTAGAGAGAGGCGGCCCGTGCAGGCCTCACCAGACCGCGTGCGCATGTGCCTCCTAGCCTCTAGCTGAAAACACTGCGCACCTTTTACTTTTGTTCTTTCTGTTTTGTCTGTCTCTTTCTCTGTCATACTTACCCTTTTGGAGTAAGGAGTTCCCTTCTAATGTATAACCTGTTCTTCAGTTTTTCTCTTGTCTTGGTGTTTGAATTCTGAGAGGGTGAGTGAATCTGATGAGACACGGTGATCGCAGCTGGTATCCTAAGTGACAGTGACTCTCCAGCAGTACAGTGCATAGACTACAGTGGTGAAAGATAAGTGGTAGAGATTTCTTATGAAGGCTGAGAAACTAGCCACAGACACGTGGCCAGAGAGCTTTAGTCCACTCTGGTTAGTACTTGTTCCCAGTGGGAATATTACCCTGGCTCTTTCCAAATGCCAGTCCACAAATTCTAATCAAGAAACGGGTCAAGTCTCTCTTGACCCCTGATACTGAAGTTGACTGATATTAAGAAAAAGTACAAGAATGAATACATGAACCAGTGTTGCTCACATAGCCAAGTGTTTATGAGAAGCATGGTGGGTGAACACAGGAACAGCCATAGTTATAGTTTTTTTGTTTTTTGTTTTTTTTTTTTAAGACATCTCAGATCTGAAAATGTCCTTTTGGAATAGTATTAGCCCCCATTGAGGGGAAATGGAACACCTGATGTTTTTATAGTCACACACACACACACACACACACACACAGCTAATTTCCTAATCTTTAAAAAACCTCTATAGCATTTTGCCACCAATTACTGAAGTAAATTGCTAATTCTTGATTATTTTTCCATTGATCTGTAAATCTTCCTTAATTCATAAACTGTCCACACTTTGCTGAGCATTTCTATTTCCATAATTCAAGATCAAAATCTGTCCTTTCTTGAAGCAAACAATTATTATTATTTTTAAGTCTGCTACTTCCAGTACTAAAATGCTAATCTTGGACTCATTGCATTACAAGAAGCACTGTTGCAGCAAATTATCTCCTGCAAATTTGGGTCACATCATTTTGCCAAAAAACATAATGCCTAAAGAATTAGGCTGCAAGATTCATTGGGGTGGAATTTTAGTAGCAGTCTCTAAGAATTAGGCTCATAATGTTCACTGGAACAGGGAGGGAAGTAAGGAAACTGAAATTCTTTGGGGATAGTCACCAGTCCAGTTACTTGGGAGGGGCCAGTGAGGCTGCAGAGGAGGTTGGGTAGAGTAATGCATGGGAGACACAGTTTCTTTTAGAATCAAGGGATTACAATGATCTCTGAAACCCTGGGGCTCCCCTCCTGAGTGCTGAACACTGTATTAACAATCACAGGAGTGGACCCAGTGCTTTTGTCTTCAAAGCCTTACTTACCACAACAAAATATTTTGAATTCCATCCTAGAAGATGGCTAGAGAACATGAGTTTATGTCTTTCTGTGATTCTGAAGGGTTATGGGTCTGAGTCTTGATAGACGGCCTGTAGTGGAAAAAATTAAGCAAGATGAATTTGTCACAATCCTGGTGGTACATGTCATACTTTGCAATGTGATGTTCCTTTAGTAAGCTTTTGAAGAAAGGCACCTGATTTGATTGGAAAAACAGCCCAGAATTATATATGATATGTATTATATATTACATATGTATTCTGTATCCATGTCTCACTATAAAATACCATATATAATAATACTATATTTTACATCATTATAAATAACATGTAGTGTTACATGATTATAAAGTTTAAGGTCAAACTAAATTTAAACTTCCATACAGTTTTGAAAAGTGGCTAACTGGGAGCCAAGATAAGAATTAGCATCTGGTATACTTAGAGTAAGTACAATCAGCAAGGGCAGGAGGACCATTACCTTTCACTTCCTGTAAGGAGTTATTGGGGTAGGTCTTTGAACATCCTGCCAAACCTGGCATTCACAATGGCCTGAAGTTTGACAGCTGATCCCAGCAGCCCATTAGTGTACGTACAATACAGTCTTCTCTGCAATCTTCATGCTTATATATGTGTTCCAAAGCTCCGCCACACTATACATTCTCATTTTTCAAATAGAGAAACAAACTGGTCACATTGCTTGCTGGATTCCTATTTTTTTTTTTTTTTAATTTTTAGAGTGTTATCTCTGTAACAATATCCTATTGTATTACAATAAACATGTACAGCTGCTGCATTTCTGTTAACTGATAGGATTTTGTGGTCATTTCATTTAGGGCTTGGGTTTCCTAATGGATTGTATTAGATAGCAGTCTCCATCCTGCCATTTCTAAGAACTGCTGTAATCAGCCCCAGGGTGTTCCCCACTGAAGACAATAGCAAAAAGCTAGTCCTTTCTTGTATCATTTAGCAAAGTCTTTAGTTCTCATTATTAAAATTGTGGACTTTTCTTAATCTTAGAAAAAGGCCAGCACTCTTCCTATTTTTACATCCAAGATTTTCTGGCTAAATGCTACATTATTAAAACCTGAGAAGTGGATGGAAAACAGAATAAACAATGTGTGTACAGAACAGAATTTCACCTTAGGTATAATGTAGAATTTTTAAAAAAACATGTAAGATTAACTATGCTGTAAATTATGTTTTATAATGACAGCCTGCTTCTTGGTGGATAGCATGCTGGGATCTAAAAATGGTCTCTTAAGTTGAACGCAAATTGCATGCATAACTTCACAAAGAAAAATCCTAGGGAAAAAGGTAGCTAATTAGGAGCAGTATGCAGCTGACCTCTGTTTTGTGTCTGAACAACACCTACATTTGTGAATGGTAATTGGACAGCTGTGCCTGTGGTTCCCCTGCTATCCTCTTCATAAATGCTTGGGTAGAAAAGCAGGAACTGATTTTCTGCTAAAAACAAGAACAAAAATAGTCCAACTCTCAGAATAAAGGCCCACTAAAATTTGGCTCTTTAAATTTTGTTTGTTTCTCAAACCTTTTCCATTTGATGGAGTAGATTAAGCATGTCACATCCCTCTCTCACAGACTGTGGCACTGTGAAGTAAGGTGGGATGGATTGAAGCCAGGTTGACCCTTTATGGCATGTAAGTTATATTTTTAAACGAGATTTAAAATTTTATTGGAATAATTGGATCACTGCAAGTATGTGGGTTTTCTTCAGAATGCTTCTGCTAGGAGAGGACTGTGAATCACAGCTATGTTCATTTAATGAACCTAACTACTATCTTACACATTTCAGGATGTTGGATCTAAGAAGTGGATAGTGTTAGTTTATAATGATATTTTGTGGAATCCTTAGTCTCAATTTCTGGCTCAAAGGTTTTTAAAACAGTGGGTAAGAAAAATACTTTCGTAGTCTATGGGCATTGGCCGAACAATAGGATGTCAATCTCATTACCGGATGAACTAGAGACATGTCAGGGAACTAACAGCTCATCCTTTCTCCAGCCCCTTTTTGAGGCCACAAGTGGAGAATGACTTGAGAACATTTCTAGCCTAGTGATTCACTTAGGAGCTGGAAAGTTCCAGACACTTCTTAGTGGTTTTGCAAAAGATGCTGAAGTGTTTAGTCCAACTAATACCAGTTTTAGTTTGCACAGTAACAGACACTTAAAAATATATTTTCCTAAGGAAGTAATGCCTTGTAACCATTATTCCCTAAAAGCAAGAGTAACAAACAAGATCACAAATAGTGGTCATTTCCAAATATCCTGTGTTTGACCTTTTTACTTATGCATGGGAAATAGCCTGTTGTCTACTCTAATGTCTGCAAATCAAGCAGGAAATAAAAATTCAGGCCAAATGGGCAGCACAGGCTGTGTAAAGATGATTGTTTTCTTTCCTTATTCAAACCTCAAATTTATAGTGTTCTTTATGGATTACTAGTAGCATTGATACTTTAGTAATAGATATAAATTCCTAAGAACACCAAAGTTTTGCTTCTTTGTTCATAATTTGAGACAAGAATAGATAGGAATGCTTCTTTAATATCATAATGTTGCTCTTCCCCAACAGACCATAATGGGAAGAAACATATGCATATAAGAGATAAGGATAGGGATGGGTTAAAGATTGAAAGGTTATATAGACAAACCACATTTGCAGATAATGTCGTTAAGATCTAACCATGATGATGATAATAAATGTTCAGTGAGGGAAATATTGTATCATAAGCATTTCTTTTACTTTCAAATTATATCCCTGGATACACAGCAATCTCTTTTTAGCAGAGGTCTCTTTCGGAAGAACCATTGCTAATTAGCACATGTCACCTTGCTATTTGTAGTTACATTTTATTTAGACTATTGGTCTTTTTATTAAATTTGAATATATCCTGGGAAAGATTCTGAGTTTCAGACTTAATTATAGAACTTAGAAGTACAGGAGAAATGTGTAACAATTGCCCTGTTACTCTAGTGATTAACCTATTTTTTTTTTCCTTTAAACACCTGCAAGATTAAATTTGCAAAATGGCTACCATTCATGAAGGTTTGGGGAAGGACAATGAGAAATGACTTGTAATTAATGTCCCCTAACTACCTGAAGCTCAGGCCACAGACTTGCTTCTGCCAGTTGTTTGTGAATATTCTCAATTGAGAAATAATGTGCCCAGGGAGCACCCGAATTCTTCCCATGGATTCACTTTGTTTTTATGGAGTGCCAGTGAGCCTGTTGGGTCTGTCTCCCTGCAGGATGATTGCTTGGGTTCTGCAGTGTCCCTTAGAACTGTGCTGCAAGCCCGCCCACTGCCTGCAGGGAGATGGCCTCTGCCTCCAAGGGCATTAGCCTGCAGGGGAGTGGCTGAGGTTCCTTACGGTGGCAACAAACAGGAAAGGTCTGGGGAAAGAACAACAAACTCAACTGTTTCCTTATTCTCAGGTATTTTGGAATATGGAATGAAATATTGATAAACTGCTGCAAATGAGAACCCATGACAAAAGCAATAGCGGGGCGGGTGTGGGGGGGAGGTGTGTGTGTTAGCTTTTTGAAACCCATTTAGGTTGGAGTTAGAGAAGGAGAATTCTGGCCAGTGAGGAAAGATGTAGGTCAGGTTAAAGTGAGGCTTTAAAGTGATCCCAGGCTCTTGAAGAAAGTCAGAAAGAGCTTCCAGGGCAGAGGTTCTGCAGGCCAGGCGGGACACCACGCTCTAGGGGGCCGTCAGCAGGCTGGGAGAGGTGTGAGGTTTTTGTGTTTACCGGAACACTTGGCTGTCACTTGAAAAATACCCGTCTCAGGCATACCTGGAACACAAACAGACCAGGGCGAGTGAGTTTGTATTGAAAGAAAAGAATGGCAACCTCATCTAGTTTTTAATTTTATTTTATTTTTAATTTTTTTGGTATGTGGGTAGCTCCCTGACTGGGAATCGAACCCAGGCCGCAGCGCCTATAGCGCCAGTGCTGAAGCCTTAAGCCACTACACCATCAGGGAACTCCTAGTTTTTAATTTTAAAAGGGCTATATTTTGGGAGGTTGTGGGAGAAACAGAGAAATAATTCTAATCAGTTTTTCAGAATGGATGTTAACTTCTGAATATTATTAGACGTTGTAGATTAAAAATAAAGACATGATTAAACTCTAAATAGTTTCAAGCCCCAATTTTTTTTGTCAGATTTTGTTAAATTTATTGGAGTGACATTGTTAGTAAAAAATTACATAGCTTCCAGGTGTACAGTTCTACAGTGCATCCTCTGTGTTATGTGTTCACCACCCAGGGTCAGTTCTCTTTCCATCACCACATATTTGTGTCCCTGTCCCTTCTCGCCCACCCACTCCCCCCTTACCCTCAGGTACCCACTGAAGTATTGACTGTGTCCATCAGTTTTGTTTCTTTGTTGTCAAGCCCCAATCTTTGTTCAACACTTTTTTTTTTCCCACCAAGCAGGAGGAGGGGCACTTTTTATAGATCTGAATCCCATCCCCTGGAGATCAATACACAGGGCTATTGGCATATATGCTTGAATGTTAATTTACAGACACAGTCAATTTTTAGCCATCCTTCTGGTGATAGCTAATGCTATCCACTTAAATCAAGTTTTTCTCATCTGAACTGCCGGTAATTATCCAATCCATCTCACAGGCACGCTCCCTTTCAACATTAACCACAGTGTCAGATTGCATCAGCTACATTGTGTCCCGGTGACTGCGGCTGCAGGGTGATGAATGTGTGTGCTCTGAGTTCACAGTCCAGCTGCCTGTTTGGGCAGTGGGCAGTTGGGTGAAGCCAATAATCAGGAAGGGATCTGGTTATTTGGGACATGCATTTTCCTTATTGATCTAGCCACTTGCATTGGTAAATTTCTCACCTTGCTGCTAACAGTATTCAGGTTTATCTGAAGAATGAGCATTGTAAAAAATATCTAAGGTCATTTGGACGGCTTCTCCCATCCTACGCTTCATCAAGCACAGAGTTACCTTTTGTGCCTGACTTTAAAAGGAAGGTGTCATTAGACCTTGCTATTATATTAATAAACATCAGGGAAGGAGAAGTTCTAAGAGGTCTTGGTGCACTGTCCTGAGAAACCAAGAGAGATGGTGTGTTTTCCTAGGATTGTAGTTATGTTCCGTTGATTCAAATGCTTTGTTAAAAATGTTAACTGTCTAAATAAATGCATGCAATAAGACAGGCCAGGTGGCTTGCCTTGAGATATTTTAAGGGCGTAGTTTGAGTCCAGAATTTCCCTCATACACTTTTGCAGTGTCTGGTCACAAACCCTAGTACACCCAAGAGGGCCCTGCAGAAGATGCAAACTGTAGAAACACCATGGTTATTTTGATTTCTCTCCCATCTCAGTCCGTCTGGATAGCTTTTGTCTGCATAAGCAGAAGTGTGAACCTGACAAGCCATGCGTGATTCTTTGTTCCTTGGGCTCTTTGCTCTTGGTTCATGCTATCGCAGATTAGGACAGGAAAAAGAAAGCCTTGCTGTAGATGGCCACTTAATTTTCCCCCCAGCAGTTCAGACTGAGAATGGGAAAGTCCTTATTCACAATCCATTCTTAGGGTGGCCGTGCACACAGTGGAATATAATGTCTACTGGCAGACCACCTTTGGAGGTTACAAACATCAGTCTGTTGTTGCTTTCTCTGTAAACAGAGGCTGTGGGCCAGAGCTGGGCACTGCTACAAGCACTAGAAGGCAGATCAATGGTTTAATGAATCTATAAATGATGCTTGAACTCTGCTGCAATTTACTGAGCACTCTACTAAATGAAACTCCTGTAGTCTTTAACAAAGATAGAGATAATCAATGGCTGGGGAGGGAAGCCAATGTCCAGTAATCACAACCTCCCAGAATTTGTGTTATCACGTCACGGCTAACAGAGGGACTTGGAACAGGCTTTGAAGCTCACAACATCTGTATTGATATTTTCTCCATGTTTGAGCTGCCTTGGCCCAGAGGTGACATAATAGCAGTGCTTCTGTCAGGACTGTTTTTAAAAGCTATGGAATAGTACTTAGATAACATTTCTTTAATGCAACAAGATTAAGCTTAAGAATTGTATTTATCCTAACACGTAGTGTCTCTGTAAGGCATTCCCCTGAAGAAATGTAAATAATAAAATCCATTCATGATTTAGTCCTCAAAATGTCAAATTGCATAGTGTTGGAGAGCCCTGATTAATCTGTCCATTAGTTTGCTATGGCTAAAAGTTAACCACTCCTATTATAAATTCAGACATTAATGTATTTTCTGCTTAATTCATCTTCTAATAGAGGAAAATATCAGTGGTAGATATGAAATTTTTACTTCCAAATGCGCTTTGGAAACATTACACTGATTTATGAGAGAGCTTTGGAGGCATGTACGAGAAATTTCTTCATAAGTATGTTGAAATGTATTTAAAAGAACTTAACCACTTTTGAATGTGAAGAAACTACTGCCTTGACTTCGAAATGATTATTTTTTTCCCATAGATTTAGTAGAAACTTTCTCAGTGTTTTCCTTTCTTGATTAACTAATTAGCATTAAGAGAGCTGGACTGTACCCCAGTAAGGATATTTGGGAGTTCAGTGGGTAATAAGAATTTTGAGGTCTGATGAATGTTTATCTATTTCACAGGACTTTGGCCAGTCATTCCATGGTAAAGTAGTGATATGTTGTCTTATAATCTGTTTTAATAGAATGATTTTATATTGTTTAAAATACGGTGAGCAATTCTGTGACTGCACATTCAACTCTTTAAGAATCTTTGAAGGCCCTGACTCTTTCTGTGATCATCTGTGGGACTGTACATTTCATAAGTTGGAGCAATTTAAATTGTTGGTGTCAAAGGATTTAGGGATACAGAGACCCAGGGGCAGGTGAGATAAAGCTGGGCAAGTAGTTAAAGACAGGAGAAATTTGCCCAACAGGAGACAAGTTCTTCTATGATGCTTTTTGTTTGGTTTAGCCAAGATTTAAAAAACAAACAAACAAACACTTTATTTATTTATCTCTTCATTCATTAAAAAATAAAATAAAAAGATATAGTGAGTCCCTGTAATGTGCTAGGCAGTGTTTTAGGTTTGGTGGACACATTAAATAAGAGAAAAGTCCCTGCCTTAAAAGGACTTACCTTCTATTCTCTAAGGAGATAGATAATATACAAGTTAAAAATATGTACATAAATTCCATGAAGGAAAATTAGGGTGATGGGTGCTGTTTTACATCTGGTGGTCTCAGAGGTTATCTTTGAGAAGGTCATGTGTGGGTAGAAACAAAATGAAGTGATGGAGCTGGTCATGTGAAGAGCATATAGCAGAGAGGTTCATAGAGGAGGGGGTGAAAAGTGAAAAGCAGGAATAGTCTTGGCATTTTTGAACAACAGCAAGAAAATCAGACTGGAGTTGAATGATCAAGGTGGTTAGGGGCCAAATCATGTAAGGCTGGAGAGGTAATAGGTTGGATTTTATTCAAAGCGTGATGGCAACTATTGGGAGGTATTGAGCAGGATGTAAGACATGATTTGATTTTCATTGTTAATTGGATCTCTGTTAAGGAAGCAATACATTTAAGTAAGTGGATGCAAAGGGGATTTGGAGAGTAAGAAAGGCAACAGCATTTCCATCAAAGTTGAGTGTCTCTGGCAATAGAAAACTAAAAATATCATATTCACTGAATTATTCACTAGTAGTTATGAAACATTTCCCAGTAGCAAAAGTGTGTGGAACCAATTTAGTTAGTTTTTTTTTTTAAGTATGGGAGGAAATGAACCAAGGATGGATGTTGTTAATTAAATGTTCCGACATAACAGCTTCCTTTCTTGCCTCCAGCCTAGTCGGGAGGTTAAGGTAAGCTTGACACAGAACCCAAGTCTTGGGCTGGAGACCAATAGCATCCACAGGTCTTCTCAAGCTCTGCCCCTGGTAGCAAGCAGTGTGATGACAAAGAGGTGGTAACTTTGAAGGGACCATCTTTGGATGAAGGAATTATTCTGAAGTTTATTTTATTCTAAAAGTAGATTCGATTTGGTGATGACTTATAAGGTGTATCAAGAATTTTTATGCAAGCAGCAGAAGACCCAACTCAAACAGGTTTAAACAATAAAAGGCATCTTTTATCTGATGGAACTGCGAAATCCTAAGTTGGGGTGTGCTTCAGGTGGGTTGATCCTAAGTGCAGTGATGTCATCATGGTCTTATTTCTTCCCATCTCTACATTCTTCTGTATGGAGTGTTGGCTGTATTCCAGAGCAAGCTCCCAGAGATCATGGGATGACTACTGACAGCACTTGTCCCCATGCAATAGAAGACAGAGTGCCTAGCACTCCAAGCCAGAATCTTGAAATTCACACTCATTGTCTGTGCTTAGGTCACATACTCATGCCTGAACTGGGGACTATGCCCAGGGCAGTGGCTGTTCTGATTCGCTTAAGCCAATCAGGGTTTTCCTCTGACATTGGAGTTGGGCTCATTTTCTCCAAATGCCCATGGGAGGCTGCATGGGGAAGGGGAGCAACCAGAATGAAAACTGTGGAAACTGTTAAAAGAGGGAAGGGGTCAGAGTGATAGCTAGGTGCCAGCAAATGTCCACTAGAGAGAAGGAGAAGTGATCACCTGGGATTTTCTCATAAGATTGAATTCTTTACACAATGAACACATCATGCCCATCTGCTCTCATCACGTGGAAGAAGGAACCTGGAATCCAAGTGTGGATTGAGAGATAAAAAATGTGGCTAACATTCATCATCGGGTACTTAGATGAACCGCTTCTCCTGTCCAGGGCCAGCTGCTTTGAAAACCTGATTGTTAGAATGTTGGCTTTAGTACCAGGACCAAAGTGCTGACTTTTCTATTCTTTTTGGACTCTATAGAACACGAGATTGCTCAGAACTAAGACAAAGGAATTGTAGTCAGCTGTTAGATATGCTTATTCATGAAGAGGACTAATGGTGCAGATAGCCCAGTATATAGCTTCATCAGTGTAAGTGGCCGAGGAGATGTTGGCCAAGGACCACGTTGGATGTGGGGAGGCCAATGCCTGAGATGGAATATGGCTGCTGTTACCCATCAAGCGTTAGCTGCCCAACCGCACATTTAAGCTGCTTTCTCTCTATGACTGAATACTGTGTCTGCTAAAGAGAGGGAAATGGGAGTGTTCAAACCAATTGTGATTCAGTCTGGGCTGACTGCAAATTCAGGTGGCCAGAGGAGCAGAGACCTTAAAGGCTGCAGCTTTCAGTTATTAATTAATTCTACAAATATCTGTTGAACAGCAACTATGTGCTAGACCCTGAGCCACTCATATGGAATGAGTGTGGACAACTAAAACCTGAGTCCTGCCCTCATGAAGCTTACAATCCATTGGGAGATGGACATTTATTTAAATAATAACACAAATGTGAAATTGACACTCTGACAGGTGCTATGACAGTGTGGGCCCTGTGCTGTGAGAGACAGAGAGATTGGACTAGTCAGGAGATCTGGAAGCTTCCCTGAGGGAATAATGCTGGAACTGAAACCTAAGAGATGAGGAGGTGTTAAGTTGGGGAGGAGGGGAAGGGAGAGCTGTTGGGCTGAGGACACAGCAGCATTGTATCTAATCCGGGCCTCGATTTGCCACGTCTTTGCTAGCTCATTTTAGGTTCTCTGGAGGAAGGGAACATTGCCTATAAACGATAAAACGAACAAATATTCCCCGGAACAATGATCCCATTTATCCATTTGTTTGTGGATTCATTTATTCGCTCACTCACTCATTCTACCGACCCTTGGGGCTTTGTTGCTTGCCTGCTGTCTTCTGTCTTCCCTGACTGTTCACTCAGCTTCATGGACTACAGTTAGTGAATTAGTACGAATTCATTTCAGGGAGTATATTGACAGTTTGTCCTGAAGGTAGAAGCATTTTATAAATAATTAATAATAAAAATAATGACAACCATAAGAGCCTAAGTATTCTTAAAGCAACAGTGCCAACAGAGAGAAGATTGGGTGAACATGCATTGATTTGAGAGAGGAGACTAACGTAATTACTGTCTGACAAATACGGTTGGATAATTGAGAATAAATGGGTAAGTTACTTTTGAAAGAAGAAGCCATCAAAGGGGTAGTCTTCCCTCCCACACCTCCAGCTGGCTGTGGGGGGAGAGGTGGTGTCATTATAGAAAGAAGTAGTAGAGTTATGTTGACATTAATGCAAGGGCACACAGGAAGTTTGGGTGAGGATCAATTCCAGGACAGAGAAATGCTGTTGACACTCAGGCCCCCAGACTGGACAACTGTGATAAAATGGAAACGCGACAGCACGTCTGCTGGCGTGTAGCAGAGGGCGGTCCTCAGGGCCCCGTGGTGTGCCCAGAAGCAAAGACTGCTCCTCCCTTGGAGTCTCGGTTTCTCAGTGCCTAGGGTCATGATGACAGCTCTGTAGAAATGCAGCGATAAACAGGCAGGCACGTAATTCAGGTTTTATATTCCTGAGTCTTAACTGGGTGATGTGGACATGGATATTCTCCATGGAAGGTGTCCACATTGCTGTTCATGATGCTAGGGAGAGGAGACGGCCCGTCCAGGCTCCCCGCAGCTGCACCTGCCTCCGATGGCCGCGTGGGGACCGTGGTGCCGTCCGGCTGGCGGCAGCAGCCCCCTCGCCAGTTCCAACAACTTCTGAAAACCATATACAGTGACAGTTGTTTCCAAAAGAGGCTGATTTTAAAGCTGTGATGAAAATGGCTAACAGCAGGCTGAAGGTTAAAGTAAAAAACTTAAAAACCATAAAATCTGCCTGGAGGCTATTTAAGCAAACTGTTTTAGAGGCACAGATGGTTCATATACCTCTGAGCCAAAAACAAAAAAAGTAAAAAGGGGACAGTAAAGCTGGCGTGATTAAGCAGACAAATATGAAAGTTGTATTAGTACTAAAAAGGCATCCTTTAGAAAAGTGAAAAGCTCCATCTCAGGAGACTCAGAAGACCTGTTCAAAACCAGTGGGAGATGAAGAGGGCAAACGGGTGGCATTTCCAAGTGCCAGCGGAGGCAGTGCAAACACACGGCGAGCGCAGGCCGTGGGGCAGCGGGGCGCGCCCGCTGGAGGTCGGGGGGGGGGGCGGAGGCCGGGGCAGCGTGTTGGAGAGTCCGGGTGTCGCTTCCCTGTCCTGCGTTTTCGATGTACAGCAGTTTGTATAGGGATTTGATGCAACTTAAATGGTGACTTGCATCTCCAAGAAAAATCAGCTGGAGCAATCTGAGGCACATAAGGGCTAGAAGTCAGAAGATCCACAGCGTCTGAAGGAAATAAAGTATAGTGTTGCTGGTAGTGTTATTAAAAAGTGTAAGCATACCTGAGAACTGGCACATCCCTGGGGCGGGCCTCCAGCCTCTTCCCAGGGTCGCCCTGAGTGCCATGGACGCAGGCCCCCAAGTGTCAGTGTGCTCCCGCGCACGTGCCGGGGCCCACACGTATGTGTACAGGGCAAGGCCCTGCATTTTACTTTGGTGCGCTGCCATTCTCATAATTTTGAGAAAAGTCAGACTCTGGAGAACAACAAAACAGTACAAAGTTTCCAGGGTTGCCATTTGAGAAGCCTCCTTTGAGGGAAGAAAACAGGACTTGTGTCTGAGTTAGCATTCAATATAAACCTAAATTAAAATGGCCAAATATAGCCTTGCAAAAAGTAAGGTAAGTTGTTTTGATTTTCAGAAATCCACTTTATCCACTAAGAGTTTGGCTGACTCCCTCCGAAGGGACCCTTGAGGAAAAGAAATAACCCAAGGAAAGGAATAAAGGCTTGCCTGGGTTTAAGAACCTCGGTAAGGGATGGGTGATATTCCTCAGAGTACAGATAAATTAACAGCATGCCGTTCCAGGGATTTGTATTAGGAGCAGTGACACTTAATATACCGATTGCTTATTTGGAAATTGATGACAGGAAGGAAGGGAAGTTTGCTGCTTTGTCTAAGTTGCTTTCATTTCAGAACCACAGAGGATTACCTCCTCCTCCCATCCCCCCCCCCAAGACAAACCCTGCTCCACAAATGCATAAATATAATGAGGTAACCTGGCATCAGAGGCAGTGCCACTCACAGGGCTGTCAGCTAGTAGGTGGGAGCAAAGTTCCAATCCTTGTCCTTCTTGATAGACTGCCTCTCAGTATCTGCAGACAAGGGAACTTTGTCTATTGTGCAGGGGGCTCAATTGTGTACCTTGCCTAGAATTAAAACAAACAAGTAACGCTTTTAAGTGTTTGACTGCATTAAGGACATTTTTTAAAAGTAGACACAAGTAAGTGAAACCGTAGGCTGATCATCAAGCTTTGCCCCATTTTCATAGGAAATGTGTAGTCCACTCTTCTTTAACCTGATTTTTATAAAAGGCTAGTGCTGAACTTTAAAAGAATTGACATAGAGGATTAAATATATTTTCATTAGACTCCAGGCTATACAAATATGGGATAGAAGAGCCTGGAAAGGTATAGTATTGAAAACAATAGAACCAACAGTAAAACTAAAGCATTGGTAAAGATAAATGTAATGAAAGTGTACCCTGCCTCTTAACACTCAGGGATAACCTTTGCAGTTGGCCACCATGGAGAGAGACTGGGTCATACTCGGTGGCAGATGGTTTAATACATAGTGTGTGTATTAATCCACTGAGGCAACACTGGAAATGCAAGCAGGTTGTTAATGATCCTGAACAGTAGTTGTGAGCGGCTCCTGCTCTTGCAGTCAGGTATTCAGGTGACATGCTTCAGGGCTCAAGCTGATGAGTTTCTGGGCTGGGAAAACATTTCCCCTTTGTGTTGTGCTACACAGCTGATGAGGCATGCTCCAGGGAAGGGGGTGCCTTAGACTACTTCAGGTGAATGGAAGAGGGGGAAGGTGGACTCACACCCCAGGCCCGTGATTTAATTTGATGACTTCTTCCTTCTGATTAAAGTAGTACCACTGAGAGTGCATCACATATTAGGAATTTGTGAATCAAGTGTAAAGACAACAGGTACAACTGCTGTATATCTAGTGAAACTTAAAAGCTGATATTCAAGTCAATACCAACTTAAAAAAAGAAAGAATCCACAATCTTATGGCCTGTTGGCACCAGAGAAAGAAAGCCTTGTACTAGGTTGACCAGACGTACTGTTTTAAAAGGGACAGGAAAACAAACAAATAAATAGTACTGACCGTTTTCAAACAGTATGTCCGGTCAGCCTACGTTGTACCAATGATATCTTTTTCATTTTTCTTTATCCTGAATTGTAAAATAAGAAAAATGTAATATTGACCTCCCAAATTCTAGCGTATTAAACTTGACTTAAAGATACACTGACCAGATGTACCATTTCAAATGGGACAAAAAAAAAACCCAACAGAACTGTCCCCTTTCAAATGGTACGTGTGGTCAGCCTACTGATGCCTTGAATTCAGCCCAGTGAGACCAGGCTGACCAGACGTACCGTTTGAAATGGGACAGTACCATTGTTTTCTGTCCTATTTCAAATGGTACATCTGGTCAGCCTACTTATAAAGAGTGACTTAAAAAACAGGTAAAAGCCAGAGAATCAATTATGAGGAGGCATACTCCTAAGCCCTCTACTAGGGATGGAGCTCATAGAAATTATTTGTATTTATTGAGGCTTAACTCAAGACAACCAGAATTAAATATAAATTCAGGAAAGCTGGATGAAAAGTTCAGATGCCTTTTAGTGTTGAATTTAGGGCATTATTTCATATTAAATGTGATGAGAGAAGAAAATTAAAGTGCACAGAAGTAAACAGGTAGAGCTTAAGTTCACATTTTCATTCCCCCACAAACAGAACTCCTCTCCTCAGTCAAGCCCTATGGTTCACTTTCTTTACATTTCTAATGCAGCTATTTAGTACCTAATAAATATCGGTTAAATATAACTCCTCACGACCATGTAAATCAGCTCTGGCCAAGAAGATATGTGACATCTCCAGAGCCAACATATTTGACTAAATGCTTGGTCAGGCTTGGGAATGGTAATGTGGACCTCAATTTCTTTCTCCCTATGTATGTAGAGAGATGGGGTAATGTGTTGAGTAATGCCTATATCCAAGTGATTATTACAGTTTACCCCCATCACCTGTACTCTCCAGAGACATCCAGGGGCAAGTGGTAGCCACTGTCATGTTGGGCTGAACAAGCTGTGCTTGGAAGGAGACATGGAGAGATGGGCTTCATTCACTCCTGGGCAGCCCAGTACCCACAGGGCCCCTCCTTTCCTCACCTAGAAGGCCAGGATTGCTCCTAGTAAGGCAGGAAAGAAGTTGGTTGTTTGCATCTTGGTTTTGGGTCTGTCACTCAGCTCCATCTCAGGGACTGCTGCTAGTAGGGCCAGGGACAGTAGGACCTACTGCTCTGAGCTTGGGCCAAGATAATAGGATAGGCTGGGGAAGTGAAAGGTTGAAGAGAAGCACAGGAATGCACGTTTGCATACAGATCAGTGCATGTGCAGCCAGTGAACGAACCAGCAACTGCACTAAGTCCACCTGGGCTGGGACCTGTCTCAGGGCTGGGTGCCATGCAACACAGAAACCTGAGGCCTGGTTTGAGCTCCGAAGGACGTCTGCCTGAATGTGTGAGTTTTCCTGTACTTGGGTAGAAATTGACTCGTGCCACGCGTTTATTCACTTATGCATTTATTCAGTGTCCACAGATGCTGGGCATTGTTCTGTGGCTGGAGATACAAAGATAAATAAGGAGAGCTCTCTGCCTCTAAGGTTCTCACAGTTGAATGAGAGAGACTGATAAGTAAGCACATGATACAGTAGGTGTAAGGTGTGCTGGAACAGATGTGGATCACAGGAACTGGGGACCAAAGAGTGACTTCCCCCAGCCCAGGAGCCAGGCTTAGTGCATGAGTGAGCACATGCTAGGCTGGAGACTGAAACATAAATTCAGGAAACGGGATGGATAGGAAAAAAAAAAGCAGACAGGAAAGCAGAAAAAAAGGGTCTGAGTCTGGATTGAGCTCCACATGTCACACAATAAAAAAGACAAATGTATAACCCTCATTGTAATCCCGCGTTGTTTTAACATTTTAAAATATTGCAAATGTTATAGTTAAAACTGTATTACATGACTTAAAAATTGATTTTTTATATTATTTTTCTTTGGATTATATCATGAAGAAGCCTGTAAGAGATAAAGGAGACAGGGAAGTAGAGAACATACAGACAGGGCTCGTGGCAGATCTGTGAAGAGTTGCTTGTCTGCACACTTCCGGACTGTTCAAACTGAACGTGGTACTGGAACACTTCTCTAACACCTTTCTTTTATGGATGAGAACACTGGGGCCCTGAGAAGAGAAGGACCTTGCAGGGGTCACACAGCGAGTGAGAGGCAGACACCACAGATGATTTGGCAAGGATGTGCTCTCTGATGTCAACAACAAGAGGAGAATTGTAATAGCAGTTGCTGAAGAGCTAAAGAAACTGCTCTTCTTTATGATTACAATATCAATATTTAGTAAGTGTACAGATAAACTTTATAAAAGGCTTAGTGTGCCATTTGCAAACTTTGATTTACCATGAGCCTGTAGTAAGAGATACGTTTTGCTTTGCAATTTAGTAGACATGCCGCAGACACACACAGACTCATACCCTTTTCATAGTATCTAAGTCACTGACGCTCACATTTTCTTGATTTTTACCAGAAAGTATCAACAAAAGATTTTCACAGTATGTCACAGCTGCTACCTGGCTGACAACAATTGTAAAATGCATCATGATTTCAGAAGTATTAAAATGTGAAAAATGTTAAGACTTTAGAATACAGCAAACAAAGCATATCTATTTAAAACTAAAATGAAGTTTTATGAAACTTTACATTTCTGTCTGATGGTCTCTGACATTTTCTGCTCTGTTCTAGTCTAGTTCATTAAAAAGTTGCTGGTTGAGACTCACCAATGGGTTAAGAAACCAGCTTAAAAATACTAGATGAATAGATTAATTTATATTCAATATAATTATTATGGCAGGATGTGGGGGCCTTCAAGTTCTCAGCATTGGATTCTCCTTGACCTTAACTCTGGAATTTCACCAAATTAATCCAAGGTATTTCTATCAATTATTCTAAACCAGGCACATCCAACCTGTGGCCCAGGACAGCTTTGAATACGGCCCAACACAAATTCTTAAAACATTATGAGATTGTTTTGCAACTTTTTTTTTAGCTCACCAGCTACCATTAGTGCTAGTGTATGTTATGTGTGGCCCAAGACAATTCTTCTTCCAGTGTGGCCCAGGGAAGCCACAGGGTTGGACACTGCTGTTCTAAACTTTCACTGTGGGCTTTCTTAAGAGTCGTATTTATCGCTTAAAATGGCCCATAGCTGCTCCATTTATAATTCATTTTTAAGCATACATTTGTCTTGATGGAAAACTGGGGGCAATGGTGTATTGACTAGGTAGTAAAAGGGAGTGCTCAGATTTTAAAATGTGCTGTGTCTGGCTCTTGTATCAGGTGAAAATGAAGGGCAAGGGTAAGAAAGCCAGCGGGGTGGGGGAAGATCAGACGGTGAAGAGGGCAGAGAAGTAACGTGAAGGAGGAGGAGCAGCCTACTGAGCCGCTTCCCGCTGTAGTTCTGAGCCTCGGGCCAAAGGGGATGAGGCGTTCAGGGGTGTCAAACCTTTTGGCTTCCTTGGGCCACCTCAGAAGAGGAGTTGTCTTGGGCCACATGTAAAGTACACTAACACTAATGACAGCTGATGAGCTAAAAAAAAAAAGTTGCAAAACAATCTCCTTGTTTAAGGAAGTTTATGAACGTGTGTTGGGACACATTAGAAGCCATCCTGGGCTCCATGGGGCCTAGGGGCCGCGGGTTGGACAAGCTCGCAATGGACCACTAGACTCTTGCCCTGGTCGGCCTGGCCTTCGTGCCACGTCAACGAGACGGTGCCCAGGCCTGTTCCACAAGGCTATGCTGTAGTCATAGCTCGGAGCGTCGCCTTCTTAAAGACTGGCCTATGTAAGGGGAGTTATTTGGGAGGACAGCTTGGCTACCAAGGGGAAATAGAGCTTGAATCTATTTTGAAATAGGCCAATAAAGAAATAAAAACTAAGGTTTCACCATTTAAATCATCTGATACTCACAGCCAGATTACAGGCAGGGTAGGGGTAAAGTGGGCCATAAGCATGCTAGAAAACCTCGGGAGCAGGGGTTCTTAATGTGTTGTTTGAATCCTGGCTTTCTTGGATGGTCCAAAGGAAACTTCAGGGTGGGCCTTGCCTCCAGGCGATAGACATACACACTGCATTCTACAGGTCATTTCATGGGCTCATGGACTCGCTGAAATTCATTTGTAGACCTCTGGAATCCAGGTTCAGAATCCTAAGTAAGGGTTCTTGGATGTGGGAGAATGCAGCTCCCATCTGTTCTTCTAAAAACTAGAGTTCTTCCCTTAAACCAGAGATAGAAGATGGAAGCTTTTTGGCCTACGCAGCCTGTCATGGAAGTTCAGAACAGGTGGAGGTGAGCTGAGAATCTGTCGGTATGAGGGGCTGCACGCGCAGACTGGGCATTGACTGGTACACTTGGTGTCCCTGGGCAGAATTTTAGAATAAGCATCCAATAATAAACTTTACAGTATTAGGACAGAGGGCAGTTCAATCTCAATGCTAGAGATTATACATACTCCTTTCATGATGTACACCCTGAGAATCAAATGGCACAACTTTTCAGCAATTTTGCTCAATAGTTAGAGCAGACAGATACTTCTCAAAATGCATGTCATTAAAGTCACAAAACGAGTGATGTTATGGACAGATTCTTCCATTTGCATTACAGAGACATAACAGATGTGGGGAGGCTCCCAGTCTTAGCAAGATGTTGGATTAAATAATGCCTGCTGCCTGGGTGTCCTGTCAGATGCATTGGAATGCTTGGCAGAACTCCGTACCACCTCTTTAAAGGAATTTAAACTGTCAGCCCATTTAACACTATCTCTAAAGTGAAATTTTTAGATGAAGCCAATTGAGCTTAATTTACCAAGACATCACTTGGTGTCTGGGGGATGGGGGTGGGGAGCGGTCCATTGGAGCTGCCCCTTTGCAGAAGTCTGGGATACACAGGACACAGAATGGCTTCTGTGGATACTGGTGGCATTCCTTAAGGCAAAACAATGCCACCCTGTTACTGCCACCCACTCCTGCCCTGGAAAAAGGTGTCATTTATGCTGCCGTGCCAGTAGGCATGGGAGTGATCTCAGAAAGCAGTTTCTCTTGAGTTTCTAGGATGGTCCAAGCATTGACCATTTTTTCTTCAAGTTGGGAGTGGGGTGGGGAGAAACTATTGTCCTGAGACTCTGCCTGGGACCGCAGATGGAAGGGCTTGATCAAGTACAGCAGCATCTTTGTGCTACAGTTAGTAGTCTTACTTCTTTTTCTTTAATCCCCTTCTGAGGGAAATCTGTGATTACACTTTTTTCCCTTCTGCACAGGTGCTAGAATGCATTGCACAAATACAAACATATCCCACTTCATGACAAAATTTGGAAGTCATTTTCCTCCCATCTGTCTGAAGTAGACTGTGCTCTAAAACTGGCCATCCACCCACCCCTTCTCCCACGCACCTTCTCGGTGACGAGAAGATGGCATTGTAAGAGAATGAAAAAAAGAAAGATAAAGCCCGCAGGGCATTTAAACGGATGGCTTATTAGTATCATTTGGACAGCTATGAATAACACATGATAGCTTCCGGGGCTGCATATTATTCACAGAAGCGTAGCCTTAATTTTCCCTCTCTCCTCTTTCCCATGCCAGTGTGCCTTTGTGACATATACCTTTCTCCCTCTAATTCCCAAATCCTTGCCAAACCAGAGTATCTTTTGAACACAGGTCACCTTCCCATGTCTGTGGTGAGCTCTCCCACACATAGGTAGGTAAGCACGTTCCTTTAGGACAGGGAGGCAGCCTCTGGTTCCAGAGGACACTGCAGCTGTAGGCGCTCTGCATCAGACGCAGGCCCCTTCCAAGCCCAGCTGCACAGCCCTCCTTGCAGGCTCTCCCAGGCGCTGCGCCCTACGTGCAGATTCCAAGCTACATTTAACACAATTGCCCATCAGCACTTAGGAAGCAGTTACCACAGAAACCCAGCAGAGACCAATTAGTCACATGATTAAATTAATTAAAATAACCCAGGGCATCTGCCATCTTGCCTCTTTTTGCTACAGATAGCACATGACCCAGACAGAACCATAATTGATTAGCAATACTGTTGTGTCTCCTAATTCTGGAATTGTCTTCTTACCCTGAGAGGGGTTCTCCTGATTTGCTGTTCTTTCCATAAGAACTCTCTTGGGTTGTTTTGGAAGCTGTTTCTCCCTTATAAGCCAGGCAGTATCAAATTTACAGAACATCAGATTTAATAAACAATGGGATTTGTTATGTTGGGGATAAGAGGATTTGGAAGCATTTCCAGTTGCACAGTTGAAGACTTTTAGAGGTTTTTTAATGAGGACTTTAAGAATACATGCCAGAGGGTGCTCTGTAATATGCATTTACATTTGACCTCAGAATTCTGTGTCAGGTCAGGGAAACCAGACCATAGCTCTCTGCTTGTTAAAATAATAGAAGTGTTATAACGGGGCACAGGCATACATGGTGTTTTAAGATGATCCTGGGTCAAGGGTGGTGTCTAATGATCCCACTCAGTACCTTATCATTTGTAAAAGGCAGAAATGGACCTCTGAAGCTAACACAGTAAATCACTACTTTGTCCTTGATTTGCTGAATGACCTAATAATGGCCTCTCCAGAATCTCCATGTACTCAAAGGTTTTCTATTAAGGCAGTGCCATACTTCTACACACACACACACACACACACACACACACACACACACCCCAGCTCACCTGAAATCTCGTAATGGCTCACAGCAGCGTGATATCCATCTCCTCAGACACTTTTTGTAGACCCTTCTGATCCAACAAACCTGAGAGCAAATGGCAGAACAGAATTTCACGATATCGAAGGAGTTTAATGGTGTGTTTTCTCAATGTTCCTTCTCTGAATTGGCTTGAAAAAATGGTGTGAATTATATAGTTTGACCCCATTAAGTTATGCCTAACAAAGCAAGTGGCAGAATTTCATCTACAGACCTTGATTCTCAGCAGAAGAATCACAGTTACACATGAAGGAGAAGTCGCATGTAAATAATCGGCTGGGACAGATCTTTCAGCAGCTGTGGGCCTTGGGCTACTTTGAACCTTACTTCTTCTTGGATGAGTCTGAGTCCAGTCAGACCTCAGAACAGAGGTGTCTGATGGGCAGTTCTGAAAAATCAGGTGATTGGTAAAAGCAAGCCACATGGTAATTCAAAAAGCTGTGGCCTAACGTATTATATAATGAGCCTCAAAAGAAATTAATTGATAGGATGTCAACAATATCAATAAGAATATACATCTGTATCACATTTTATAATTTATAAAGCATTTACATACCTCCAGATCTCAACTTAATTGCTCCTCTCTGGTCTTTACAGACCCTTTTATTTCATGTACATGTATTTTGTGTGCCCTTGGCACACCCACTTTGTAATTGGTTCAAATAACCATTTTGTAAATAAAATAAACATGGTTTGAGTGCAAAGCAGAGTTAAAACTAAGGTATAGAAAGTACGTTTTACATTTTAGAGTTTTTTTCTCTTTGAAATCAATAGAAAAAGGAAAACAAACTTTAATTATTGAATAACATTGAATAACTATTGAATTAATGAATAACTGATACAAGTGCTTTGAAAAATAAAATATTTCAACCTTTTAATTATTAAATAAAACATTAATAAATGTTTATTAAGTAAATATTCGCACTATCAGGCTTGGTCAAAATAAGTCAACCATTTGTAAAGTTATTATAAAATATTTCAACAGATGGACAGTGCGTTCCAACTAGTGGATTTGAAACAGAGCTGTTACTTTATATTTTCACTTTTCGTGTATATTTTCACTTTTGGTTATCCCTGAACTGAGTTTTCATAGCCACGCAAGGGGTTGCCTGTCATCATCAGCATCATTCTAAATTCTGGCTGCTGAGAAGAACTTTTAGGAAGGGGAAATTGGTTGTGTGTGTTCCATTGCAAATTTTAGGTTATCCATTGCCTTGTGTCCTGCAGACTTCTCCCATTCTGCCAAGGGGGATCAACAAGAGGGGACTGCTTCATTTATGAATTACTTTCCCCTTCATTCAGCCTCCACCCTCCCATATGATATTTGAATGTGTTAGAGTCAGGATGGTGACTCACAGGGTCAACCCTGATATGCTGCTGAGGCTGATATGTTGTGAAAAAAATTACTGTTAAATTTCTATGAAAATTGTGATTATAAGAAATACTTTCTGCCTGTATTGATTTTTAGCTTTTTCATTTGCTCTTCCTGGAAAATCTTGGTGCTGAGTACTTACTGATATACTTAAATTGTCAAGGGTATCAACTTCAGATGAGAGAAAATGAAATACTATGGATATGAGTGTGTGTCTCTGCTATTTTCATGAAGATCCAGTTCTTTCATAGCAGAGGGGCGGGGCAGTTTGTGCAACTGCATTGACCCCTGTCCTTTCTGGAATGAGGCAGAGCACAAGTAAATTAATAAGTAAAATTAAATTGATAAGTCAAACTGCAAAATATCACGGCCAGCATGTTTGTTCTAACATGCTAAATTCATAGCATACTCAGGAGATAAGAAAAATACTTGAAAGACCCCTTAGTGATATTAAAAATTGAAGACTTGTCATTTTAGTCAACAAACATTTATTTAGATAAGCAGCCCCCATTACTGTGTTTCTTACAATGGCTTTTCTTTCATAATGTATAATGCTACTAGATATCATACAACGGATGTCGGGAAAAAGTCCAGCCACAAATGCCTCTGTTTTTCATGTTACATGGCTGGATACTTTCCGGACAGCCCTCATGTGTGTTTTTTTAAATAGATGTTTGTCTGTTATCTGTACTTCCCATTCTAATAAAACCCCATGGAGATAGTAATTTTGTCTGTCCTATTTACTGGTATAGTCACAGTGATTAAAACCATGTCAGCAATCTATAATTGAAAAATAAAAAGTTATTAAAAATAATACGTCAGCAATATGAAAGAGTCTTGATAAATATTCATTGAATGAATGAATAAAAGGGTTTGAACTAAATAAACTAGGCCTGACTTTTTTGAAATACGGAGCATTGAGAGGGATGTTCATTTGTTTACAAAATTAGAGTAATTAAATGTTAAAAAGAGCTAGTTTTAGGCTAATAGATATCCTCTATTTCTACCCTGAAGTGTTGGGTGCATTTTCTGAACCTGGAAGTGCACACAGAGGATGCAGAAGCTGCAAAAAAGAAAGGGTGCGGGGGTGGGGGGAGGGTCATCATTTTTCCTTTGTTCAGTATACAAATGCTTCACCAAGAATCTACATGGATTAGAGATGAAACATTCAGACGGACTTTATTTTAACTGCGAAAACAATGGAAACGGGCATTAAATAAGAAAGCGGAGATATTGGGAAAACTCTGAGAATCACAGTGTATGCATAATCCTGTCTGGGGTAAATGGACTCAGAGTCAGAGGGTATTTAATCTCCTGATCACCTGTCTGCAGAGCTTTGTCCCTAAATCACTGAGTTGTGTAAAGCCTTTGTAGATTAACTGATCTGTCTTCCCTGGTTTGTGGTAGTAGGAATAATTAATTACCTTATTCCCAGCCATTCAGTGGCATCACCATACAAAACTTCTCATTTTGTATTGTGTGAGAAAATATGGATTTGGGTGACACACAGATCCAGTTATTTTCCCTTACTACCTTCCACATGTAGTTTGTACCTCAAAGCAAATACAGACTTTGTCACCTAACGTAGACATCTCAGTCGTCAGCCTCTGACTGGTTCTCCGTCTCTGTGTCAGTTTCCCTGTCCTTGAAGAGGAACGGTGTGCAATGCATTGCACAACTGACATCACTTTGGGCGCGCACCTTGAGTGCGGGTCGGGGGTCCTTATGCCCCAGTGTATATCGAATGGAGCCCAGAAAAAGGTAGAAAATAACTCATTCAAAATGACCTTTTTGCAGTTGAAGTAAATCTGTGTTCCATGGAAGAACCTTTCTCCCCCATCTTGTCTGGTGGTTTCTGCTTTCTTAGCTGCTTCCTGCCTTTATCTTACCTATCAGCTTGCAAAAAAGAGGATTTCTGGAGACTTACCTAACCTTCCCTATCCCAAGTAATGTTCAGATGAGCGTTTTTTGTTTTGTTTTTTGCTTTTTGGTATGTGGGTAGCTCCCTGACTGGGAAGCGAACCCAGGCGGCAGTGCTGACAGCGCCAGCGCCGAAGCCTTAAGCCACTACACCATCAGGGAACTCCCTCAGATGAGCTTTATGCAGCTCTGTCCTGGGTCTCCTGGGTAGATCTTCATGGTATGGATATAGGACTAGCCAGGAAGGATTTGAGGGTCTTCCTGGGGACCTTCCTATGGGACAGTGCAGTGCCAGGAGGGACTCCACCTGCACCTCCTCTAGGGTCTCATCTCTGTCCACCCCACAAGGGGCTCCTTCCTTTCTGGTGCCTCTTCTAGGACTTGGCTCCCAGGTTCCACCTTGTCTTTCCCTAAAGCCTGGCCCCAAGAGCCTACCTGGCCTCCAAGGGTTAGCACGTTAGCACCCTCTCCACCCCTTTGTGTACACTCACGGTTCCTCCCATTTTTAACGTTCTCGCTACATCAGACACTGGACAGACACTTTATGTTGTTAATCCTCACAATAACTGGATAAAAAAAGGTATTTTTGTCCCTGTGTTACGTGGGAGGCACCTGAGACTCAGAGAAGTTAAATAACTTACCCAGGTTGGATGGCCCCAAAGTGACCGTGCCGGGAATGGACTCTGCTCTCCTTCCGCATCAGCCTGTGTGCTTTTGACCCTCCGTGCGTGAGGCTGAAAGTAGGCGCGCGTGGCCGGGGTGCAGCAGTGCCATGTCTGTGGTCCCCCGGTCCCTGCTCTGTTCTGCTCCTCATCTTGTCTCCTGCTGGCACAACCTCAATCCCTGGGAAGGCCCACCCACCTTTTCAGACTTTTTTCCTGAGGGACTCGGAAGTGTGTGCTTGCAGCGGTAAGACCACTGTCAATAACTTACTTGATTTCAGTGTTGTAAACACTTCTGATGCCCTCTCTCCAGGAAGGTCTGTCTCTGGGGCTATCTCACCTATCGGGGTGAGATGCCAATGAACTCTGCGTGCAATCGAAACATATCCAAACCAGGGCTGTTCCTGACCTATCAGCGTAAGGACTCTGGGCACCATCAGTGCCTGCCTTGAAGCTGTCCCAGCTGATAGACAGGAGTTTCAGTGAAGGGTTCTTCCTTGAAACATTCCAACTTAATTTGAGCTGGAAGACATTATGAGAAGGAAGGTAAGAAGCATATACTTCATGGGGTTTCTTTAAATTAAAAAAATAAATAAATAAAGGGAGAAAGAAATTCATGCTAAAATTTCACCATCGTAGAGAGAGAAGTGGGACTTAGCGTTTACAGCCAGATCTGTGGGCAGTTTTTCCAACTGTAACCCTTTAACAGAATTACATTTTCCACGGCCTTTCATTTCCTTGAATATTCTGTGCTTGCTTAGCATGGCTCCAGAAGTCCCTCGTGTCACGGAGCTGGGACAAGTCACTGCGTTCCCTGGGCTGGGCTGGGCCACTCCTCTGGGAAGAGGCACTTCCTCTAACCTGGTCCTGTGCACGTACAGAGCTGCCTCGTGGGGAGCTTGAATATAATAAAGGAGCTTGGCTGGTCAGATCCCTTGTCAGGTTAAGAAGCCCTTTGTTTCTGTTTAGTTTTCTGAAACAAGACAAATTATGATATTTTCTGTTAATTTCTTTCCTTAATGAGTTTCATTAACATCAAAGCTTCCGGAAGACTGAGCCTTGACAGCTGTCTAAGGGCTGTTTCATTTACTGGGGGCTGCTTAGACTGAATAATTATTCCAGCTTGATAGTTTAAAAAGAAATAAGAACAACAGAGAGAAACGTGTGTCATGCTTTTCTACTTTGCAGTGCCTGGGATTCTGTGGTGTTCAAAAGAGATCATTAAAATCATGTATTCTTTGAACTAAAATATTACTAAATCACCACACGTTTGCTTCTTAATGGCTCCCTGGTTCTTAAATACTGAATTTCACTTAATGATGGTATATTAAAAGGAAGCCTTTTAGAGATTAAAAAGGAAATTTTAAAAGGAAGATTGTCCTTAGGCACTGGCAGGTCGTTTGGTTCATGACATCGTGATGTCTTGATGAGAATACGGGCAGCAGCATATTTTATCTTATGGTTATTGAGAAGCATAGCTGTGCATAGCCACTTGTCTGCCCCAGATAATTTTTATGTGCCAATAAAAGAGACTTTAAATTCATGGCCAGAATTTCATATTTCATGGTAGAGTATTTTTATTTGTGAAGCAAACCTTGCCCCTCTGCACAGTATAGACAGTGAATGTGGCATGTGGAGAGTCTGAGATCTCATAGAAAGGAAAACAAAATAATATCAAAATTATGTAAAAACAGATAGAATAAGATGTATACTGCTGTATGTAAGAATGAAATGACTCAGAAGTACTGTAAATACTTCTGTAAAGAAAAATATTAAAAGAAGGGATCAATGAAGTGAGGTAAGAATTTGACAATTGTTAAAGCTGAGTGATAGGAATTTGGAAATTCATTCTTTTATCTTTATTTTGGGTATGCTTTAAGAATTCATAATGAAATGTTAATAGAAACATGATATGTAAGAGAGGGAAAAATAAGAATCATGGGTTATAGGAATTTGATGGTCCAAAATCATTTCACAAGAAGAACTTTACGTCATTTGAGAAAAAAATTCTATCATTGGAAAGTTTACATCATTGAGGGGGAAAAGAAACATTTGAGACACAACTGTGGAATTCTTCAGGTTCTAGTGTTTTTAGCAGATAAATGATCAGTTTAGGAGCAATTAAGCTGGGGAAATACTCTGTATTTGGGGGGAGGGTTTCTAGAAGCAGATTTGAATTCCACAAAGGAAGCACCATTAGTAAAAATGAGTTTAGCGGCTCATGTGGAGGGAAAAAAGGATTATAAATAGAGAGAGATGGACTACAGGGAAGAATAGCGTTTTCTTTGTTCTTATTTTATCCCTAGCTCCTTAAAAAGCCTGTAATAGACCAAAGGGCATTGCTCAAGGGTACAGCAGTAGGACCAGAAAAGCAGAGGATGCCCTGCCTGCGGTGGGGTTTGGCTTGTAAAGGATGGAGCCTCGGGACCACACCCTGCTCTGAAGGGAGAGCCCACTAGCCCCAGGTCTTGGGAAGAATCACTTCTCTTGGCTGTGGTAGCCCTTGACAACACCCATGGGGTTGATAGCCCCTCTGGAACCCTTCCAAAGAGAGGTTCCTGTTTTCATGCAGTTCTCCTGTAGTGGCAGAGTTGGGTGGGTCGTTCGACCAGGGAGTCTCTAAGTTTCCTTCAAATTCTGAGACTCTATAATTATATAAGACAGAGAAACGGAAACATCCTCAACAATGACAGTTGGATGCAAGATAGGTGTGTCTGTGTGAATGTGACTGCACGGTCCCCATGAAGGAAGGCAGTTCTTGTTGTGGGCTGCGGGCTGGCTGCCCACCAAGTAGCAGACTGCATGTAATCTGGCCCTTCTATTTCTTAAAGCTTTTAATACGAAGGAGCCTGCTCTCTCTCAAGAACTCCTCATTAAAGTATAAAACACTCTCCCCGAGTTTCGGTGCTCGGAAGGCGCTCTCCTTCCGTCAAGTCTGCCGCTATCTTAGGGAAATCTCTCCCCGAGGAGGCCACTGGGCCCCGCGCTGCAGCTGTGTTTTAATAAGGGCTGGATAATTTTATGACCAATAACATTTGTCGTTACACATGCTACAAGAAGGTTAATCAAATCTCAGCCTTCAGGGCGTAATCTGGGCTCCCACAGGGATTCTCCTGCAGAATTCTGTTTGGCCAGAGAAGCTTACTTCCCTCCTCACACATTAGTTGTTGACTGTGGCTTCATAATTCTGGATGTATGCCACAGTTTTTTTTCCTATTGTCACTAGAATATTGCAGTATAAAATGGTTTGGGGACACACCTGAGTGGCATGGTGTTAGGTGGCTGGCTTCTAGAGCTTTATGCTTTCAGGCCATACTTTATTTTTCAACTTGTGACTTTAGTGAGACTGGAATATCCAATCTATCTGTTTCATTTGTGTCAGGAGCCAAAGTTTAAGGCTACTTTCAGACCTGAGATACCAAATATTTTTCCAGCATTTCTGTGTTGCTTAGGAAACTCCTAAACTGGTTCAAACATCTCACTTGGGGAAATATTGAAGTGACATTTAACTCAGAAACAAACTGCCTTTGGTCTGCTAAAGAAAACAGCACCACTGCCTGAAAGGGCAGCACATCAAAATAAAGAGGGCAGGAGAGAAAGCAGAGCTGGCCGGTGAAAGCTGACGTTCGGATGACCGCAGCACCCATTTTGAGATTGTCCATGTGTTTTCTTTGCTTCCGATCAGCCTGTCGTATGTCAACTCTTGCTTTAATGAAAGAATGAAGCCCCCTTGCCATTTGAAGGGTCAGGAGACCCCCCAAGAAGTTTATTCTTCAGGATTCAGTGACATTTAATGATGCAAAGGAAGCGACAGACAACCAGACATAGAACCTAGCTGTCCATGAGTTCCAGAGTCTGTTAGGTCCCACTGAGCTGCTCTCTGTCTCGATCTGCTGTAGACTGTGTGCATGAGGCTGCTTTTGCAGGTTCAGTCTGGCCGAGG